>JAQGCN010000292.1:0-27243 GCA_034699725.1 Friesea truncata
AAATTAGAAATCTTGTTTTTAACTTTTTATCACGCACCTTCGGGATTCCTTGCGTCTTTTCTCAGACGCGCATTTATACACAATTCCTATTGCTGAAAAATTCCTAGCGTTTAGCTACATATTCCCCCCCATATATTTCTCCTCACGTTTTGTCGAATGTGTCCAAAAACTCTCACCTTGATGACCAGCAGCGGCGGCAGGCAACAGAAATTGAATGGTGTGATTAATAATTTTGGAATAGATAATTGAATGAATTAATTGTTTAAAAAAGTAATATTAATTAATAAAAAACATGAATGTATTATAGCGTATCATGCTCATGGATTGCTCTGTGCATTTGCTGAATGTTCTAAAATGTTAATAAGGTAAGCATAAAAAAATTACAATTTGTCATATACATAATTAATGTTAATTTTTGATTGAATTAATTTTAAAAGGTTGTTCCTGATTTTTAGCTAATTTCAGTCAATTTCCGATTTTTTTAAAGAGCTTTGAACCATTTTTGCAGGGTTAATTTTTCCATATGAATCAAATCAATTTCTTCCATCATATTCGTTGTTATTCGACATTGAATAAGAAAATTCAAGCCAAATACGACGACATTTACCTGAGGAGGATGGCATCGTCTTCAGTAGCACCACCACAACCTCCTTCAGTTGATCAATTTCATGATGTTTACTCAGAAGCAAACAGACTTAGAACAATTAGTGCATTAGAAGACCCTGGAAAGGATTCTATAGCTGCCAGAATAGCACAATATGCAGCTTCTAAACTTATTAAAAAAAGAGCTGCTGTGTTAATACCTTTAACAAGGAACAGTTTGGGTGAACCTTCAATACTTTACACACTTCGGAATCTCAAATTGAGGAAGCATGGTGGTGAAATTAGTTTCCCAGGAGGATCTCAGGATCCTGAAGATGAAAATGAAATTGTCACTGCACTTAGAGAAACAGAAGAAGAGCTTAATATATCAAAGGATAGGATTCACATTTGGAAAGTTTTGGAAGTAATGCCAACTGCTTCAACTTTAATGGGAGTTACTCCAATTGTTGGATTTATTGATGAAAATTTAGATGGAGATAAATTAGTTGTTAATGAAGATGAAGTAGAGAAAGCGTTTACAATTACACTAAAACATCTTTGTTCTCCTCAAAATTGGGGTCATACACAACATATTAAGGGGATGCCTATTCCTATGTACAAGAATTTGAAGATTTATCACAAAACACACTACTCAAAACCGGAATTGCTAAGCAGCAGCAGTAGTGAAGATGATGAAGATGCTTCTTCGAAGCCTTATGAAGTGAAACTTTGGGGATTGACTGGTATGATATTTTTTCTTCTTATTGGGTGAATTTTAAGAATTCTGATTTAATTACAGCTCTTCTTACCCATATTGTACTCAAAGCTTTACTGCCTCAAGTGTACACCCGACATATATAGAACAAGTACCTAAATCGAATGTCTTGTCATTCCAGTCATAGTTGGTATAAAAGTGTTAAAATTGACTAAAAGCTAAAACTTGACGAAAGTTATTCTAAATTAGTTGAAAACAAAATGGTGCAATGAATAAAAAATTTTAAAGACCGTATAAAATACAAATTCACGTTTAAATTATTTAATCAAGCATTATTTCTAATGAAAATTAATCAGTGACATAAATGTGCGAACTTTACATGACACACGTTCGGACAGAGGCAAACAAGACTAAGCGGGAAAAAACTAAGTTTGAATTTGGTAAAAGTCAATTTTTATCTCAAAAAATTATCAATCAATCAATTTAATTAATCCTGTGTTATTCTGTATATCTCCTGTGATTAATGAGTGACGGAAGTCCTTCAGAATCTACCCGACGACTCGGACGTTTGGAATGTCCTGAAAGTACCACCTCTGAAACGGTTACCGTCTTAGAAGAACAGGCACAACAACCGGTTAGTAAAAAAATTTATTATCGAATTGAATAAATTGAAAATATAATTCAGAAACTGATATATTGTTCATAATTTTTAGGAACCAGAGACAGAACGTTTAGTTCTGAAACTGAAGAAACCAAAAGCAAAGAAGAAAGTTGATTTCCAATCCGACACTGTTGATAATGAGAATATGAATAAGAAAAAATCTAAATGTAAGACATGAACATGATGATACATTAAATTATTTTATGCTTCATAACATTGGTTTCGTTTGATTTTTTAGGTTGCTGCATTTATCAAAAACCCAAAGTTTTCGGAGAGTCGTCGTCTTCTGATTCAGATGATGAATGTGAAAACTGTCATGGCCATGGAAATGAAGATAAAGGAAAAGATCCACCTCCACCCCCGGCAGTACCACCAGTGTAAAAGCAGTACAAAGTACAAGGTTTCACTATTTTAGCATTTATTAAAATAGTTAACTCTTAAGTTAAAATCCAATGTTCGTTTCGTTCGCTCCCATCCACTTTTTAATGTGATTCTTTTTATTTTTAAAATCCTTCTAGAGCTATTGTATGGTAACGTTTAAAATGTCATTTCTAAAGAAATTGTAAAATTTTATGCTTCATTGCAAAAATTTATTACGCAGTTTAAATGTATTATTAGAGTAGCAGCTTGTTATTGATTAAAAAATACGTACCTATAATGTTAATTAATTTAAAATTGTATATAGCACCATTCGTGGCTAATTTTTGTACAGGAGCGAAGAAAGTACTGCCTTTAATTATCTTGTGCGTTTGCCTTTTCATGGTTTAATTTCGCTTGTTTAAATATAGCTTTGTTCCTGCAGGGAGATCTTTATAATCGATTCCAAGTTCACGACATAGACGCTTACTTCGCCAAACTTTGATGAGATTATCATCAGAAACTGTTACCAGCATTTCATTGTTTTGTGGGTTAAAGCTAACACAATTTACAACATCCGTATGAGGTAACCGAGTTAAACTGATTCCATAATTTCTGTCCCAAAGATAGGCAGCGGAATCCTCAGATCCAGAAGCCAAATACGCTTCGGTAGCATTTAAGAATATAAAGAAACACTCCTCACTGCTGGTATATGCTCGTGTAGCTCTGGACATTTTTCCAACTTCCCTTAAAATAAAAAATAGGGGTTTAAACATAATTCTGTAATTTCAAATATTAATTTGGCTTACTTCATAGTTAGCAAATCAATGACATGGATATCAACTTCCTGAAAAGAAAAAGATAAGAAGATGAAAAAGTTTAACTGAAATTAAGATATTATCGATTTTCATCTATGCTAAGAAGTACTGCGGGTTTACCTGAGCCAAGGGTGGAGGTTGTAGCGGGTCTGAAATAACACAATCTGTAGGCCACGATCTACAGTTTACATAAAGATATCGGTTGTCATCCGGTGACAAGCACATGCCAACAATGTGACCACGAAGGTTAATTATCACTTCTGGACGATCGTACAAATCTGATTCATTGTTTTGAATATTTCTATTCACAGGACTTCCTGGGTTTCTTCTTAATTCTCGTAGTAATTCATCACGTCTTTTTCTTTCCTCAATTGCTTCGCAAATAGGTCGAAATTGCACCCTTGATTTGAAGGAAATAGGATCTATGCGTTTGAAGCCAATCATATGAGGCGTAAAGGAGTCCCTTCCACAGGTAAATATGAGTATCTTCTCTCTCGTTTCTAACAATTCGTCATCATCCGTTGAATCTGATTCCGGAGATACTGTTCGTGAAGATGTTTTGCTTGTTCCAGGAGCATCTGCTGCACTGTCTGTTTCTGTAATAAAAAAGTTCAAATTATTAGAAAAAGACATTTTGCTAATACCGTCCTCCTTCGACATACCAAGAGTTCCAGTCTTTAAATTTTCAGGATCTGAAGCTTTGCGTTGATTTTTGTGGTATTCCTCGCTATAATGAATATCAGATATGTTACGCCCTGGACAAGTACTTGTTCCAGCACCTCCGTAATTTTTCTCAAGCGTGATAATTTTTGATGTTGGGTTTCCAGATCTATTTTTCAAACTTTTCAAACCAATCCCTGTGTTCACTGAAGGGTCTTGACTTTGAGTTCCTCCAGGTGTTTGTAATGATAGTTTGTCAAAATCTGTGTTGGATTTAGCAACGAGAATTTGGCGGATGGATGTAGTCTGAAAAAATGTGACATTTTATTAAATATTTAAGTAATTAGATTGCTTGGAGTGAAATTACCTGCGGATTGTAAAAAGTGAACAAATGATTCATGATGGCTTTGTGCTCGGATTCAGATTCCTGAATAAAGAAAGAAAATATTAATTTGTTGTTGTTGTTAGGTCTTTTTTTACTCAATTCTAATGGAAGTATTACCTGTGATGCTTTGTTGAGCCAAACTTCCGACTTGCTCGTCATTTGATTGAGCCATTTTAATTCACCAGAAAAAAAGTAGTTATCAGAATCTGAAATTCGAAATAGAAATTAAAAATTACGAAAACGAACATTACTTCATCATGATCTTACACCAACTCCCGAATATGTCATATGGCTTATTCCTAGTCCTACAACGAAGATGTAGTTCGTCTGAAATTCGAAACAAAATTAAAAATCATTTTACCGTAAACAACAAATTTAAACATGATCTTACTTACCACCATCTAAGGCAAAGATTGCTATTTCTCCGGATGTTGAAAAACTACCTAGATTAATTTTTAATCATACACTCATTCTTACGTTAAATATGCAATAAATAAATGTATGTGTTAAAAACTAACCAAATTGAACTCCAGAACAAAGAAGCAAGGTGTCCGATTCATTGAACTGTGAGGTCGTAAATTAAAAATAAGGGCATTTTTTTTATAAAGGATTTCTACAAATTACCTGTGAGAATTGTGTATATTTCCATGAAAATGGAGACATATCATATGAACAAGAATGAGATGACGGATAGTCCGACTTCCACACCTAAAAATTATTTTCATCTTAATTTTGTTCATAAAATCTTCAAATAGAAAAAAAAGCCTTACATGAATCCAACAATCTTTTCCAGTAGTTACAAAAACTTTTCCATTGTTTGAAAAAGCAACATGAAGTACTTGATCCGTGTGTTTATTAAAACTTTGTGTTTCTATAATTGGGACTTCATCGACAAGACGAATGAATTCTGACCTCCAAGAGTAATTTACTAAAATCAAGATATGACCATTTAATATTTAGACACGATGAATATTTCATAAGTTGCTTACGTAATGTATCATGATGAAAAATCGGAAGTTGAAAGAATTGATGGAAAAGCTGTCTCCATAATAGATTATCATGACAGATATCCCTTAAACTTGTCGAAAGTTGACCAACGTGAGCAACATCCACTGGATCACAGAAGCTGAGTATTTTCAATATTAGTGAATCAGGAAGCGTTTGAATCATTTTTGATGAAGATATATTAACTGAAATGCAAAAATCAGGTAAGTAAGTTAAAATAACAAATAAAATGTAATGTCCCTTCCTTACGCGATAATTTGACTTTGACTTTGGCTTTGGTTTTTTTCCTTTCTAATGACTAATTATAAACACATGACATGACAATTCGTAAGTTTCTTTTATTTATTTATTACGTCGTTGATTTCTAAAACTCTGGTTTAAAAACAGCTGATTTCTCGCTTTTGTGTTTACATTTCGTGTTTGAGGGCAGACAGACAGAGACGGCGGGACGGCGACATCCAGTCAACAAGCTGATGACGTAATGTTTTGATGACTTTGCATTTCGTTATCATTGTTTGTTGATAAAAAGTGAACTTTACCCTCATTTGACTTAACAAAGTGTCAAGTTGACACTGTCAACGCCCATCTCTCTCTCAATTGGACCACCATCTGCTTCAAATAATTGACAATTTTTCCTTGGCTTCGTAAGTTTAATTTTATGTTAATTTGTTAAGGAGCACATTTCATCCCCCTTCCAAAATCATCCCCCACCCCTTCATTTAGCGTTTAATTGAGTTTTTTGCTTGTAGGAAGGAGGACTTTGTCAGTTTCTGCACTGCAACAATGAGAAAGTTGCTATTGCTATCAAATTCTGTGCTTCATGGAGGAGGATACTTGGAGTATGCAAAACAGGAAGTGCTGGATTTCTTTGGCAAGTAAGTTAAGATTCTTGTGTAACCCATTCCTGTCCCTCTCCCATTGTTGGCTGGACCCAATTAATTTGTATCTTTGTTGGAATTTCAGAAATAATGTTCAGGAAGTACTATTTGTTCCTTATGCCGATGTGATGAGTCAAGAGGATTACACGAACAAAGTTCGAGGCGAATTAGGAAAATGGGGTATATAAACTATAAATTGTTACTGCAGTTGTGATAGCGGATGGATGGCAGAATTGTTAACAAGTTTATATTTTATATTTTTAGGGCTAAAGGTCACTGGACTAAATGAAGTGGAGAATCCAATAAATGCCGTTAACAATGCTCAAGCAATATTCATTGGTGGGGGAAATACTTTCCTTTTGTTGAAATCGCTTTACGAAAACAATTTAATTGAGCCAATCAGACGACGAGTTTTGGAAGTAATTTTAGTTTAAAAATAATTTATTTAAGTTCACCGTTGTTCCTACTTCCTACTTCAATTATTCCAGAATTCCATACCCTACATGGGGAGTAGTGCTGGGACTAATGTTTCTACAATTTCAATCAACACAACCAACGATATGCCAATTGTTTTTCCTCAGTCTCTTTCAGCTCTCAATTTGGTACCTTTCAACATCAACCCTCATTATTTAGACGCTGAAGAAAATAGGACGCATCAGGGGGTAATTTAAGGAAATTCTTAAAGTAAAATAAAATTCATTTTTTTTGCTTTCTTTTAGGAAACACGTGAAACTCGTATTAACGAATATCATGCTTTGCCCAATAAAACACCACCAGTTTTAGGATTAAGAGAAGGAACCTTTTTACGTGTTGAAGGTGATGAAGCTAAACTTGGTGGTTGTTTTCCAGCTAGGCTTTTCATTCAGTAAGGACCCTTGTTTAAAATGTATTGGATTAATTTTAATATAATCTAAAAATCTAGGTCGCAAACACCGAAAGAATATCCTGTTGGAAGTAACCTTAGTTTTTTGCTCAAGGAAAATTGAATGTGTATTTGTAGGAGTATAAAATTTTTGACTTAATACTACCTTAAATCTATAAAAATAATAAAATCTTTGAGATATTCGTTAAAGCTGAAGTAAATTTAGAGAGACACTTTAATGTCTTCTTAGGTGTTTCTTGTCTTCCATAACTTTTATACTTGAATTAAATTTTGCATTTAGTGAAAACAAACGCCTTCTTCATTGATTTTGAGTGAAACTGGTAAAGGTAAAACTAAAGATTTCAAACTTATTTATCTCTGATACAATTTTTAGGGTACGTTCATGTCATACGTTTCAGAACTTTAATATTTCTGTTAGAAGAAATATTTTGATAATTTTTTAAAATTTTAAGGATGGACTTATGTTTACTCTAAATGGATTCAAACCGGAGTTAACTTACGAAAGGATCTGAAAAACATAATTTCTTAATTTACATTCATAATTTTCACTTTTCTAAATAATTAATCCAAAGAGCCAATTTAAGTGTGCTCAAGTCTTTTAAGTCAAAACTAATATTAAATCATCTTCCGTCCAATAATGAAGATTAACAATAATAATTATTCTATAATCTGAGCTTCTTAAAAACTCAAGTATATCGTTAACAAGCATAACCGCCGTATTACGTGGATGTGGTGTAAATTATTTAAAATTAATCATCATTTTCTACAAATCAATCATTGCTTGTTCTAATAAATCCATAAATGTAATACTTGTAGAATTTTACTCAGATTTTAAGTTTTTAAGTAATTGACTAATTTATTTATTTAATTTTATTATTTACATTCTGATATGTTAACATTCTTGTCAAAATTCATTTACTTTATTTCTATGCAATTTAATTTCTAAAGTGAAGAAGAATCATGCTTTCTTTTCAATCATGAAGTTCGGTAGCTGTTTATGAGACTTAAGGGTCATATTTAGTCAGAGGTCGAGAAGGACATGGTTAAATTAAGATGTGATCTTGATTTTGTTAACAGCTCCTACAAATTCCTCTCCCTGCAATCACAAATAAATTTTCAAATTATCAAAGTTTTCGTATAATTTTAGCGTTTTTACTTTGAAAAACTGAACGAATTGTTCAGCGATTTCTTCACAGACACGTTTCTGTGCTTCACCTGTGCTCGCTCCTAAATGTGGAGTACAGACCATCTTGGGATGAGCCAAGAGTTCCCTATTTTTAAATTAATATTGTCAAATTTAAATTTTGTAAGCATTGGGATTTTTGTAACTGAATCATACTTGTAGTATTCACTCTTTGGTGGTTCTTCAACAAAAACGTCCAATCCAGCCCCACCACACTGTCCACTCTTAAGATTTCTAAGTAGGGCTTCTTCATCTATGATTCCACCACGGGCAACATTAACAACACGTACTCCTTTCTTGCATTTTTGAAATACAGCATCATTGATTAAGTCTAAAGTCAGATTGTAAAATTAAACATTTCTAAATAATGAAAAATTAATAAAGAATCAGTTGGGTCGATGTTCATTTCTTCTAATTCATACGTTTAGTTTGAGGTATGAGTGGTGTATGCACAGTGATGTAGTCAGCTTTTGGCCAGATTTCTTCCATAGACATACTTTCAACCCCGAATTCCTTTGTTACATCTCCTGGAATAATTGGATCGTATCCAATTGTCTAAATGAATCAAAATCATTTACAAATGTTAAAATATGGATTCTTTTTTTTAACTTTGCTTTTCCTTACTTTCATTCCATACGATTGCATGCGAAGGGCAACTTCTTTTCCAATTCTGCCCAATCCCAAAAGCGCAAGGGTTTTCCCATAGAGTTCATCACCAGAATACAATTTGCGATCCCAGGCTCCGTTTTTCAATGAAGCACAGGCTGCTGGAACGTTTCTGTAAAAATGTAATTCAAGAAAATTAATAACTCTAATGCTGAATTCGATCAACTTTTGAAATATTTATGGAGAGATTAATTTTTTACAATATCACTACTCTAGAATTTGATTTTGTGTTTAACATTGTTTTGCGTAACTTTCACTTTTTCCATTCCTGTTGCTCTTCGAAGGTGTCGAGGAGGTGAGGTTGTTGAGTGAAAGAAGAAAGGAAATGGTGAAAGTGAAAATTAAAAAAGAAAGAGAGATTGAGCAAATAAAATGTAAATTGAGAAAGATCTCATTAAAATCCCTCGTCGTATAAATGTCTCTTGGTTGGTTTCATGGGGAATTAATTAAACTCACCGTGCCATTGATGAAATAAGGATGCATGTAAGTTCAGCTGCACTGATAGTATTTCCACCTGGAGTGCTATTTAATAGAAAACAATTCAATAGAAATATATCAAATTCATTTCATGATTTTAGCTTCTTACTTCATTACAAGAACATTCTGAGATGTAGCAACGCCTATATCAATATTATCCGTCCCTGTTCCAGCACGTCCTACTATTTTTAGTTTAGGAGCTGCTTTAAGGACTTCTATCATGTTATATTAAATATATACGTCAATAGTTTTAATTGCTATGAAATAGAATAATAGAAACGTACCTGCAGTGACCTTTGTCTCGGATCGAACGATAAGACCGTCATAATTCTGAAATAGAAATTCTTTTTTATAAACAAAAATTACAAATTCCTCATTACATTTCTACAACTGCATCGCCATTAAAAATTTTTTTAATGAAATATTTAATTTATTATTGTATTTTAAAGATTAGTTAATTTTAGTAAATTGTGATTTTTTATATCTTACTTTAATAGTAGCCAATAATTCTTCTTTTGTCAATTTTAATTGATCAACCTCAAATCCATTTTTGCGAAGTATTTCAGCGCAGATTGTATCTAATGGATCTGAAATTAAAATTTTACCAGCCACCATTTTAAAAAACAGAATTTAATAATTATCGTCCACTTGACTCAAAAAGCAAAGAAGGAAAGGAACGAGTAGGGGCTGGAATTGGACTTTTATTATTATAACTTTCATATTTTAGAATTACACGTCACTAGGCACTCATCATTGAGCAGTATCAACTATAATAGTTGAATAGTAGTAAGGAAGGGTTGTTAACAAGATAATTTTCATTGGATTTACTTTAACTGAATGCATAGAAAAAAAATCAACCCATACCCATTTCCAAATTCTTATCATTAAACAAAGTGGATGGGTGACTAAAAAGGTCAAGTGCTTTTGGATCTCATTTCTTTTGAATACGGTTATTTCTTTAGATTCATTTTTAAAGATCAGCGTCTTGAGGAGGCTGAACTGTATTTTGACAAGGCAAGTTGATCCATTGCGTAATTTTTTATCAACTCATCAATCCTTGTTAAAAAATTGAAATGCCGTTTAAATATTTTTAATAATATCACATTTAGCTAATTTTAAATTTTGTTAGATTCAACGTGGCGTATTTTTGACGAATCACTTTTGTATTAATTTGAAAAAAGATGGTGTTTGATTAACTAACTGAGACTGAGTGCTTGATGGATTTATAAAACCACAAAAGCCACCATCGTGTAATGATGATAAAAATGTGCTTAGTTCCACTTTAACCTACTAATTGTCATGCTTCAGTTCTTAATGTACGAGAAGAATTTAAATTAGTTCAAATCCATTTCATTCCCTTCACAAGACTTCAGTAGTAAAACATTAAGAAGGGTGTCCTATTGTTATTTTTGTCTTCCATTGTTTTCACTTCCATTTTTATTATTATTATCATACTCACACGACTCACTTTTATTTTTGTCATTAATACTCAACCATTAACTATTATAACCTTCAGTTTTAAGAATTTCTATAAGCAGTTTCTTTTTCAATATTGATACTTGTCAGTCAGTATAGTCAAGCGACGTGACGACATGCAGAGTTACTGGTTTGGGAATTCGTCAAGAACTGGAGCAATATTGGTTGCTTCTATCGATTTGGTAGTAGTCTAAAAAAATAAATTTGTTTTGTGTTTACAAAAATTCTTATATTTTTAAATTTAAGGCTTATGCTTTTGTTGACTTATTAAGTGGATTATTCGTGATATTTCTTCCAGATTTATTTATAAATTCTCCTTCAACTCAGAATTCATTTATATTTCCTCCACATTATCTTCCTAATACAAATTCAATAGAAGGTACTTCATTAAAATTAAAAAGAAAACTGTATAAGTATACAATTTATTTTCTAAATTTAGAATCCGTTATATTAGCCGTAGGGGCTACAATTTCTGTTTTTATAGCTGAAGTTGCATTAGTTGGAATTCTTATCTGTTCCATAATTCAGGTAAAACTAAATATTATAACAGCTCAAAAACATGCAATAACAAAATGGTTCATGCGATTGGTTGATAAAATTTTAACGCTTTTTTGTTGTACCATTCCATGAAATATTTTTGAAAGTTTTTGAAAATGAATTATTTGATTCATTCTAAAAGTTTTAAGTTTTTTGGTATCAACTTTTGTTTTCATTTTTCAGCGTAATCCTTGGAAAGCTGATTTATGGGTAAAAATTCGTTTAACACTCCTTGCTATTGGAACATTTGCTTATGTATTTGAGATGACACTTGCAACATTTTTAAATATATGGACTATAATATCTCTCATTTTGATTCTATTCATTGCTGTTGGATACAGAATTTACAGTATATTACTCGTTAGATCATTTCATAGAGATTTACTTTTTGTACTCAATGGTTATGATTTAGGATTAAAATTATATCCAAATAAAATATAAAGTAAGTGTAAAATTTTAATAAAAGTTTATCAATTAATACCCGCATCCGTTTGGTGTTTGTGGTTTCATTTTCTTTGTGGTGGTTGTCTTCATTTAACTTAATCTTCTCAACAACAACAGTTAGCTTCTATCTTACTTTAAGTAAGTTTAAGTTAGCATAAGTTTTAACTTGGATTTTTCTTACGCTCTGCTCATTCAGTTAAGACAGACGCCATATTAAGAAAATCAATGACGAAAACTGTGTAAATTAAAATTTTGTAGTTTCCATCCCAAGAATCATGGGTAATATTTTTAAGTGTTGTGGAAAAACTGGTAAACCATCAGTTAGAATTATTGGATACATCGATATTGTAAGGAGTAAATTATTTAATTACGTTGCATATTTCTTATTTGAACTCTCTTTTTCTCTTGTCAAGGTACTTTCTATTGTTGTTTTAATGGGATGGATATTAAGTAGCAGTTACATTCCTAAATATTTAATACCAGCACCAGCACCTTCAACTACTGGAATTCAAAAACATGAAAGTAAGCATTCAAATATTTCAAGGACGTCCTATTTTGAATTTTAATTGTTCATCAATACATTTTCTAACTTCAGGCACCCCTAATATTGTTGGTATGATAATATTGATTGCTATCTTCTTCTTGGAATGTTGTTTGCTCAATATGATTCTTAGTGCCGTTAAAAATGTATGTTTATGTTTTATAATAATTAACTTAGTGAGTGCCAAAGTTTCGTTTTTTTCTTTAGAAAAATCCAGATTTGTGTGACAATTGGATAAAAATTCGTATTTTGCTCCTATCTATCTTCATCTTTGCTCTGCTCTATTGGATTACCAGAACAAAAGAAAGTATTGTTGTATTCTTAGGAAGTGGAATTGGTTTGGCGTATATTTTCTATAGGATTTATAGTTTATTTGTTGTTAAACATTTTCAAAATGAAATATCACCAAAGGATATACTCAAACTTCCACTTGAAATTCCAATGCAAGTTATTAAAATACAAAAACCTCAACATCTTCAATCCTCAGCTTCATCATAAATCAAACTTATGTAACTTAAATCACTGGTGATTTAATGTCAAAAAGATTGTTAATTTATTCAGGGTTTTTTAGTTAGATTAATAAGTGTAGTAGTAGTATTTTAGCAAAATATAATTTGCAGCATCAAAAATTTCTGCTGGAACTTCTTCAATTTATTACAGAGTAGGAATACTTATAGACTACTTTCTTCATTTTCCTAAAAATTGAAGAAAAAAATTAAATAAAAATGCTTCAATATCTCAGAATTATATTATCAGCGTTTTGGTAGAAAAATATTAAAATTTTTGGATTTTAAATAAAATTTTAGCATTTTTTTTTCTCCAAAACTTTAATTATTTTTTTTAAAGAAATTTTAGGAATATTGTTGCTTTCAGCACTTACCGTATCCTCCTCCATACCCACCGCGATAGCCTCCACCACCGTGTCCTTTTTTAAAGTGTCCACCACCTTTTTTGAAGTGACCACCACCACCACCATAGCCACCTCCGTATCCACCGCCATAGCCACCTCCGTATCCACCACCTCCTTTGTGCTTTTTAAAGAATTTCTTTAAGAATTTTCCACCCTCACTCGACCCTGGCATTAATGCAATCAGTCCAACAAAAATGAGCGTCATGTAAATCCAAATCTGTAAAAATGGATCAAAATATTTTAAATTCATTGTAGTTAAATTTAATTGCATTCATTTGTTGTTTGTAATTAATTTTTTAATTTCTTACCTTACTGAAATTCATTTTGGTGACAAGTTGCTGCACCTGATCTCTTACTAAAAATTGATTATTAAGTTCTCTTGTTTTTATACCTTAATATTTCAAGGTATTTGTAAATTTTTTCTCGGTCAATTTTCATCTGATTTTCGTGAAAAAATTGACCATGGGACATGATGGTTACTCTGATGTAATTTTTATTAAATTAAATTACACTTTGTCAAAGTAAGTGTCTTGTAGTTATATTTAGGAAGCAATAATCAAGTCACACGCTTAAGAGGACACCAATAATGGTGTTATAGACACAGTATGAATCCTTTTTTATTGTTATCATCATCGTATTATTTGCTTCCTTACTTAATTTTTAGCATAGTCATTCAAATGAAAAGTTATTTAAAAACTGTTATAATAATAATAAGTACTCATTGACAATAATGTGACATAATGGGATTATATTTGCTATATTTAAATCTGCCTTGAAAAATTTTAAGATAAAAACTCATGAAATCACGACCATAGCACACGACACTTAGAAAATTATTGTCAATGTAAAGTTAAAAAATGAAAATTTAAGCAATAGATCTTTGATAAAATGGACCACGTAGTACAAAGAGTTTAGTACAATGTAAAATTAAAAGAAGAAGAAATGAAAGACCAATTAAAGTACAAAAGATGATTGATATTGGTATAAAAGGCATATCTCGTACCCATCTTAATTCTTGGTTATTTTTAACAGGTCCTTCGATAGCAAATACCCAAAATATAAAAAATCCAATATTTTCAATATAAAACCATGCTTGTACACATACATTTTGACTTTGAAATCCAAAACTTAAAATTGTTTCTCTCCATGCATAATTCATAGCTTCATAACATCCACTTGGAATTTCAACGTTAAGACATAAATATTTTAGTAATCTTGCTATGTAATATATGATTGTTCTATACGAAATTTCAACAAGGAAAGATACAACTAATACAATAGCAAACATGTTAACACCAGAATAATAAAATATGGCAGCTTTTACAAATGCTGTTGCTATTATACGGCATCCTATCGATGTAAAAGCATGGATGAATAATAATAATTTTTGCCAAAATTTTGCTTTATGTTGTACTTGCCAATCTTCTGAATCGTACTTGTGAAAAATCCGGAAATAGTTTGTAATTAAACTGAATGTATTTGCTTCAGCTAGGGATATTACTGCAACTACCACGATTACGATTTCGAAGTATTCTAAAAATTACAAATCAATTTTGAGTAAGCAAAGCTTAGGCAAATTTTTTTTCTTACTTGATAAATTTAAATGTTCAGTTTCACTAACAAGCAATACAGTCAATTGTACAAGAGCTTCAGGTGCAGCTGAAAAGAATGTGGTGTACATACGACATTTTGCAGCGGATGCTTCTAGGCGTTGATAATTTTCCATATTTTGAGACCATCCACAAGAAATTAAAAAAATCATAAACGCTCTGTAATTTTATGAAAAAAATAAGTTGGAAATGAGTGTTTTGGAAATGTCATTCTTATTGTTTATGTTTGGATTTACGTGAGAACTGGTCCAATGACAGGAAACTGTAAAATGTCTGTACAACATCTTGTGCATCCTATTGTTTCAAATTGTGCTCTTTCTTCAGGGCTATAACAAAATTAATTTCCAATTTCATGTTGAACGCAATTTATGCACACATCAGAAACTATTGTGAAAAAGTTAAGTAAACATTGGCTTACTCTGATAAAAAGTAAATGACGCCAATGAAATTTAAAGCAATTGGAAGTAACATTGCCATTGCTTCTACATCTTTATCTTCAGCATCTAAAAAATGTAATATCATAAAACAATTTGGGATATCCTGAGCATTACTTAATGCTTAATGTTAATATTAATTATTGTACTTAATATTTTTATTTTATTACCTAAGAAATGATGTATAGAAAGGTAGAGAACGAGTGCAATTTCACAGAATGTTAAAATAAGGATACTTAAATCCATAAATATATTATAAGAATTTGCATTGAAAAATTGTGGTGGATTCGCCCAAGTTGATCGATGATGAGCTGGAATTTGTCTCCTTTCACCTGGACGAAGTAGAGCGATTGATGTTTCTGGATCTCTTCGTGACATTTTTATTAATTTTACACCTTTAAGTTTTAATTACGATTACAAAATCAATAAGACTAAACAAGTGACACGACAAGTCTTTGTATTGAATTCGACATCCTCCCGGAAGGAATAGTGGTTTGGTTTCCCAATTTCCGCTCATGGATTTTTAAGTTATGAATTGTTTTAAAATGACGTATAGTGATGGTATGAATAATAATTTTATACTATCCAATTTTGTGGCAGAGCTCTGAGGGGGCTTGTAAGGTTCCATACATTTATACATTGATCCATCAGCATTCCCAAGCACATCCTAAAAAAAGTGACGATGACAAATTTAAACTTTGGAAAGAATCATTAAAAAACTCTGCTTTACCTCAGGAGGTGAGCATACTCTGCATCGTTTCACATCCATCGGTTGACCTGTCATAAAATTAAAGTAACAATTTAAAATGGATAGTAAAAGTTTTCATACCAACACAGTAGGCGAAAAAAGTCTTATCAGATTCCGTGACATTTTTACAACCAATTGTACAAAATCCCAAAAAAGGCATGTTCCAACGACATGGTTCATTGACCTTTGCTTGACATTTTACAACGATTTCTTCAGTTTCAGTATAAGGGATTTCTTGAGTAATACTCGCTGGTTCGAGTGCTGTTATATTGCGATGTTCCATGTAGTCAGCTACATCCAGCAGTGTAAAATTCTTACCTGTAAAAAGTAAAAGTTATGAATGTTTCGAAAGAATGTACAAAACTTACGACAGGCACATTGAAAAGTATCCTTGTCACACTCCAGCATTCTCTTAGGATGACAAATTCTACCAGGGTTTCCTTTTCTCCATCTTTCCCACAAATCTTTGAGTTCGTACATACGAATTTGGTTATCCTAAAAAATAGAAAATAAAAATGATTAAATTTAGTAAAATGTCATTGTCATTCCTTACATAATTCAATAAAAATGTCATTTTCATCTCTTCGATGAACAATGCTTCCATCACTGGATCGCATGTATCATCCATTTTTAAAAAGTTAGGATTAGAACCAGCTTTTTCAGGATATTCTGAAAAAAAGTGGTGGAAACTTGCAAGCACTGCACCACATTCCACAGGACCACGATATTCGTTCCATGACAGTGGTTTTGTAGGACGAGGTGGAGTTGGAAATTGACCACCGCCAGTATTGACATACAACACCAATATACAGCAAATAATAAATAAAACTTTATTTATTTTCATAATTTTCTTAAAATTATTTTAAACTATAAGAAAAAAACGTTAAATATATTTTTCATTTTGAAACTATATTTTTTTGTTTATAGAGACGTTAAATACGACATGAAACACTTGTTGCTCATGACGCTTTTCTATACTGTTTCTCTTCTTTGTTCAATTTAGAACAAAGACAAAAGTATTAATTAAATTATAGAAAAATTATCCTAAAACCATCTCCTCGTCTCCAATTTCATCTTCTTCTTCAATTTCTTCATCGACACCTTCTTCTTCTTCTTCTTGGTCATCTTCATCGTTTTCCTGCTGTTCATTTTCTTCATCTTGTTCTTCGTCCTCATCTTCTACATCTTCTACTTCAAATTCCATCCCTTCATCATCAATTCTTTCCAATTGTACACAAAGACGCTTCTCTCCTTCAACATTCTGGTTTTCAGTTTCACTGTCACTTTTCTCAGTTTTCATTCGAACGAATTTAGGTCCTGACTTCTCAGCTTCAGAAGTTGAAGAAGGTCCAGCAGAACCAATTTTTCGTTTTTGAACCAGTATAAACTTGACTCCTTTCGTTGCAGATGGGACAATTGTCTGAAAAAATGTATATTAAAGTAAACAAAAACTACATGAGTTTTTAAAATAATTTTCTTACCGAGCTATTAGGAGACGATGGTGGTTCATCCTTCACGAGTATAAAACAAGGATCATCTGAAGTTATTTTCAAAGGCTCAGAATCAGTAAATTCATCTCTAGGCTCTGTCGGATGTTCATTTCTTTGGTGTAGAACCATTTTAGGAACAGAATTTTCCAAATGTCCACAAATTTCGCACGTTACCGTTTCATTTCCATAATGTGAGCGGAGTTTATGCATAGTAAGGCCTTTTTTTGTGTTGAAAGCTTTTCCAGGTGCAGGGCAGAGAGTGCATCTTACTTTGGTAGCTTTTTGAGCTAATTTTGTATTAGGTGGAAGTTCAGTGATGATAACTTTAGTGTTTTTATTAACAGTTGATTTTGGTGTAGGTGTTTTAGGTTCATGACTCTTCTGATGTCTCTTAAGATGTGAATTAGTTCGGAAATATTTATCACATATCTCACATTTGTGTTTGAGGTGTTCTCCAGTATGCATAAGTTTATGTGATGTTAGAGCCCATTTCGACGAATAAAGGTAGCCATTGTTACAGATGTCACATAAATATTCTTGAGGTTCTGTTTCTTTATTTACGAATTCAACTGCTTTCTTCTCTTCAATTGTTTTCATTTCCTCTGCGTATTTTTCTGGATGAAATTTACTATAATGCTTCAATAGGGTACGAGAACCTAATGGCTTCAAACAGATTTCACATTGAGTTCTTTTTTGTTCCGTATGGACATATTTGTGATGTGTGAACTGCAAAAATACAAAATTAGTTAAAATTCCTTACACAAAATTTGTCACTATAATTATGGATTTCTTACAAGATGCCGTAGTGTATTGTATGATTTTCCACATAACTCGCAATCCAACTCTCCATTTTCAACTTTAGTATTCCAAGTGTTGATTTTCTTCTCCTGATGGGTCATATGCTTTCTAAAAAATTTAAAAGCCAAACTTAGTAAAATTATTCATTCGTATACACAAAAAGTCAATAATCAAACCTTTTATGAATCAAAAATCTAATATTAGTAGTAAAGGATTCTTTACAAACTTCACAAACGTATTTCACTTCTTTCTGGTGAAAAGTCCGAGTATGCATATCTACATGGGCGATGTAATTAAACGTAAGAGCACAGAAATTACATTTGTAAGTCAAATTGTAAGCATCGGATTCATTGGGTGTTTTTGTGTTAGCACGAACGCCGTAAGTATGAATTCTAAAATAAACCAACAGAAAATTAATGATTGAAAGCTAAAAGTTAATAATCTTACCCAGCATGCATTTCAAGTTTTCCTCTTGTCCAAAACTTCTTAGCGCATATATTACATTGATGTTTCTTCCCTTCATCACTGCCATGTTTGAATTTTTTATGGGCTGTTACTCGTTTAGGCTGACTGAATGTTTTTCCACAGATGTCACAGGAGAAATTGGAGCTGTCAATTTGTCTAGCTCTGTACCCGTGTACATTTCGCATGTGAGATGCCAAGTAGGGTTTCGTTGTAAATCGTTTTCCACATTCATTGCAGACTTCAGGTGTTTCAATCAATTCGTTAGCATGGGCTGTACCGATATGATTTTGAAGTAATTTGTCTTCTATGAATCTCATTCCACAGTAATTACATTGGAATTCGATGGCATCTTTTTCTTGGAAATGTTCTGGAAAACGTAAATTAAAATGAGATAAATGAGAATTTTTTTATCAATGCTAACTTACTGTCGTTATAATGTTGAAGAAGAGTTGCTCTCCGTATAAGATTCCGATGACAAAGTACACACTCGTACTTTATATTTTCTCTCACATGAGCTGAGTCAAGATGGTACTTCAGCAAACGTTCAAGTGGGAATTCCTCGCCGCATATCTTGCAAGTATGAATTGGCATTCCATCAGATCCAGTTTTCTTCACGAACACCACGCATTGATGTTTCTCCATGTTAAAAATTTCAGGAAAAAATTGAAATCCACAACCAGTACAAACTGATCGTTCTTTAGCGTCATGAATGAGCATTGAATGTTCGAAGAGCTCGTAGTTTAGAACAAACCCTTTGGGACATTTGGTACATTTGAAAAAATGACGATTCATACATCCACCTCGTCGATTCTTAGCATATTTCTTCTGAATAGAAGAAGAAGCTGCTGAAGTTCTTTTTGGAATTTTAATTTTTGTAATAGCTTTGGAAGTCTTAGATAATCCTACTCCTTTTCCTTTCTTTGATCCTTTTTTCCTACCTCTACGAGGTTCTGAAATAATGAACATAATAAATTACATTCTCCATAAATGAGTATTCGTAGTTTTTTACTTACTTTCTTCATAATCTGAATCTCCAGAAGGGACATATTCCTGATCACCTTCCTCGAGAAATGTTTCAGTTTCATTACTGTAACTTGATACTTGGACTTCACTGGCAAGATATTGGTATTCCGGAACATTTCGACGACTCCAGTATTCCAGATGTGATAGTAATTTTGACACAAAACTAGTTTGGGATGTTAGTTGACTCAAATTGAGTAAATCCTTGTATAACAATGAAACGACTTCCGCACATCGAGCACACATTAACACAGTGGATCCACATTCGTAAACTTGTTTTAGACAGTAGGATTGATCTTCTCCATAGAGTTGGTTAGAATTGCTGAGGCCAAATATTTCCCAGAGCGCATCAAGGATTGTTACGCTTTTTTCAAATTCATTTGTTGATGTGTAGATGTGGATTTCATTAACGGCACCACCACTTAACGATAACAAGGTTGAACAGTTTGAACAGATGGAATGGTCAGGTTCGGCCCATTCGACCATTTTGAAGACTTCGTGAGTTTAATGGGGTGTTATGTAATTAAATAAACTAAACTTTAAAATTGTATTGTTTACAATATTGTTTTTGATAACAATTAAATTTTTTTGGTGATTACTAAATTTTACACTCTATGCGCCACGCCCTCTTCGCATCAAACTAAAACTGAAGGGAGGTTTGCGTGGCGTGGGTTTCAGCGTCTCTTTTTATGCTTCATTTTTCAAATTCAAATTAAAAAGCTTCAAAGTTTTCCCGCTAATTATTTTTCCATAATTTAAAAAAAAAATTTATGTCAATTTTTAAAACACTTAGTAAATTTTTCATAAGTTTTAAAAAAATTCATTTCATTTTTTAAAACAGTAAGTAAAAAAAATCTGTTTTAAAAAAAAAAGTAAACTATTCAACTATTAATCGTGAAACTAAAATTACAGGACGTTTCCCTTCCCGTCTTTCAAAAATGTCCTTCGTTTCTGTTTCAATTGACATTAATTCATTTTGATGAAAATCCTCCACATGGTCATCGTAACAGTTCCATAGGAATTTTTTCTGACAAAATTCACATTTAATTTCAGCTTTCTCTTTCCTTTGATTAATCTTCTTTGGTTCTCCTTTGGCATGACGTTGACCTTTTTTTATTAATTTGGGTGGATATGGTTTTGGTTCATGGGAACTAAAAAGAAATGCAAAAGTTAATAAGTGATTAAAACGATTGATCGTTCTTACGTTTTATGTTTTTCTAGTCTTGCTCTAGTCCAATTGGGCTTGTCACAAATAGGACATCTAAATCAAAAATACTTTGAAAATCACGAACTTTAAAAATTTCAACGTTTGATTTAAAATTACCTATGCTTATTACTATCTGGAAAATGCATCCTTTGATGTTCTAATAAATTTCTTTTGTACTTAAATATTTTTAAACAAACTGTACATGGAAATTCTCCAGCTTGCTTTTCTTGTCTTCGTTGTACTCTTATGTCAAAATCAATTGTATGAATTTCTAAATGTTTGTCCAATCCTCTTTTCTGACTAAAGCTTTTCCCACAATCACTGCATAAATAAGCTTTTGTATCGGTATGAACTAAAAATTAAAAATTAGAGAAGTGATTAAGTGATTGTCAAGAAAACTTATTATAAATTAAACTTACTCTCCAAATGTGAATATAATTTGTGACGATCGACTAGATTTTTACTGCAATAATTACATTTAAATCGAATATCTTCTTGGACATGTTCTTTTTCTTGATGAAAGTAGAGAAACTTTTGTCCACCAAATCTGACTCCACAAATATTACACAGATACCGTCGATTCTTCTTGACAAGATTCCGTTCACGATCAGTCATACATCGATGTGTTTCGTGCTTAATTATTTCAGGGAAATATGTAAAAGGACATTTGGGACATTTTGATTTAGTTTTAAATTCATGAAGTAGAAATATATGCTCGTGAAGTTCAAACATTTGCGTAACCTCTAATGGACATAGATGACATTTGTAGTATCTTTTCCTATTTATATTCTTACAAACGTATTTCCCTTTTGGTTGAGATTGGAAATTGAAATCGGTATTTAGTACGAGTTTTGATATCGATGAGAACGTGTCATCACAAGAAGAAGGTTGATGATAAACATCTTGCTTGACTGTTGATGAATCGGAATTTAAATAATTTAAAGTTAAACTGTCAGTCCCTGTTAAAAAGAAATTAAAAATTATTCCAGAGAAATAATTAAAATATTTAAATTGATAAATAATTCACCTGAATTCTGTTCATGCAAATTAAGAATAATCGTAGTCTCATAATGATCTTGCTTGTCTTGATCGTAAACATCGCTCACATCATAACTGTAGAGATTATACGTCTCCCCACCAGTTGTTTCTTGCAATTCGACATCATCTGCTACTTTAGGGTTATGAAAACTTTCTATCTGTGTAAAAATCTTGGCCAAGTAACTGGAAGGAGTCGAAAGACATAAAAGGTTTGTGAATGATTGGTAGATGCTTGATACTGTTTCAGCACATTTGTTACACATTATGACATCGACCTACAAACAGTTGTAAAGTTAGGAACACGGTTTTTTATCTTTAGCATTGCTTTGTTGACCTTTCCATTTTGAAGGGCGAACAACAACGGTGAAGCAAAGATCTCGCATAAAGCGTCCAAAATTGTAACGCTTCGTTCGAAGACATTCGTGGATGAATAAATGTGGATTTCATTAACGGTTCCTTCATTACCACAATTGACACAGGAATAATTTGGTGGAAGTGAGAGTATCAGCTGATTTTTAGTTTCATTTGACATTATTTTGTCAAAATATTTTAATTTGTAAACAATACAAATTGTGAAGTGTTAGCGCCAAAATTCACGAAAAAGACGCCAAAAAGTACACCCTTATCCATATGAGTCATATTGTCCGAAAAAATCGAAAATCGGTAAGTTTCTTGTCAATTTGGTCATGGTCATGGTCACATGCACATCTCACATAAACAATCTCGTGCTTTATGAATTTATAGTGTCAACGTCAACAAAGTTTGCTCCTAGGTCTTAAAATGATGCAAGGTTTAAAATTCTACAAGCATAACATCAAATTAGTGACATTTGACATAACTGGTACCCTCCTACGCTTTCGTAAGTCACCAGTTCAGATTTACATTGAAACAGCCAAAGAACATGGAATTATGGTAACTGAACCCATTCTCTTCCGACATTCATTTAAAATCCATCACAAACGATTAAGTAAAGAGGAACCTCATTTTGGACAAAATTGGAAGAAATGGTGGACGGATTTGGTTATTTCTACTTTTCAGGTTAAATATTTTATTTTTCAAATTCGATCTTATTGACTATTGATGCGTGTGTCATTTTAGGATTCCAACGGCCAGGGTTTAAGTAACCACAAGTTGGAAATATTGGCAAATGATCTCATTCGTCGATTTAGTACTGACGAATTTTGGGAATTACGACCAGGTACAATGGACTTGTTGGAATTTCTAAAGAACAGGGTGAATATTGGTGTAATCTCAAATTTTGATTCACGATTACATCAAATTTTGAACAGGACAGGAATTCTTCCATATTTTGACTTTGTCCTAACATCCCATGAATGTCAAATCAGTAAACCTGATTCTAAAATATTTCAACTTGGATTCAATTTAGGAAAAATTTTAAAACCAAATCTCAAGCCTAAGAACATTTTACACATTGGTGACAACTACGACCTTGACTATGTGGGTGCAGTGAATGTTGGATGGAACGCTTGTCTAATAATTCAAGATGAAGGGTACAAAGTAGATAGTTCGTGTTTAAAATTTTCTGATTTAAAAATGTTATGTCATGAATTTAAGATTGGAAATTCTGATATATAAATTAAGTTTTTTATTAAAGTTAAACAGTCAATCATTCATCCCACCACCACAAAATTGAATCGTTGGACTGGAATGGAATGGTCAGAACAGCATAAATGACATAAAGGAATAATGAGATTGATCCAACTATCATTTCCATGATTTCCCAAATACTCGTCGTCACTGTACTAATGCCTTGGGAAGCGAGACTAAATCCAGATTGGTGGATTTCTTTGCGATGGTTCGGAAAGTGGTAAGAAGGTTCCACCAGTGCTGTTGAAGAAGGTTTGCTCCAGTATTGCTGTTGTGGTGTTGGCAGTACTGGGGTGTCACTTTTTTTACTTCTCCATCGACTTAGCATCCGTGAAATTAAATTAGGCTTTTTGCGAACAGGTTGTGGATTATTTGGATAATGTGTCATTTGGGTTACTGTTGGAATCGGAGGGTTTTGTATTTGTGTTTGTTGCTGTACTTGTCCATTGTTAATTGGTTGCTGTAAATTCTGATATGTTTGAGGAGGGTAAATGATTGGAGCTATAGTTGTAACAGGATGCTGATTGAAGTAATTGGAAGATTGATACTGTTGTTGATTGTTCGCAATACTGTGAGCATAATTTTGTTTTTCGTGTATTTGAGAACCTAAAGCAGTAGGAAATGGTAAAGTAGAATAATCTTCTCCAAGATGCTGATGTTGATGATACTGCTGCTGTTGATATTGGTTAATATTAAAATTCTGTTGTGGATGTGTCAATCTAATATTTGCATATGCATTTTGATAATTCTGCTGAATCTGTTGAGGAAGCAATTGGACAATTTTGCCTTGGCCAATATTTTGTCCCTGTGATACTTGAGTTGTTGTAGGATGGCCAGTTTGAGAATTCTGGAATATATTTTGCCAATTTCTCAAATTGGAATTATAATCTTCATTTTTTATAGCGTTCCCTTGCTGTAGTACTTCTTGAATTGATTTAGGATAATTTCTTGCTGCAGGATTTCTTACAATTGGTGTTGATTTTCTTAAATGTGGTGATTTATATTGTTGATGATATATTGGTGAAGAATACTGCATTTCCTGTGGTGTGCAAAAACTTGTAAAAATTAGGAATAGGACAGAGAAATGTTGGAGAAGATTCTGAGGAGACCATTGTGGTTGAAGTATTGACATTTCCTACGAAAACGAAATTAATAAATTGAATTTTGGTTTGAACAAAAAAACAAGTGCCATTATTTTCACTTTCTCCAAAATAATTAACACTTGTAAACAATTCGAATTCAAAGAAGGCGTAGGATTTTGTACTCAATTTAATATAAATTTTTATTGCTTGTGGGTAAGGTACGTTTTAATGTCCCAGTCCCAGTACAAAATTGCAAATTGGCAGAAAATGAAAAAAATCAATTGTTATTGTTATACAAGTTTTTCTTGATCAAGAAAACAACAGAAGGGGGAAAGCAGATTTTTGCACGAACTTACCTTACACACACCACAAAACCTAATCCACTTCAATTAATTGATATGATGACTTACTTTCACTGTTTTAATTATTCACAAAAAATAACGTTAATAAAATATTTTTACTCCATTTATAATTAGATCCTGGACACTGGATCTTTGATTCTGTTAAATTGGCAAAATATTTAGAAAATGTAAAAATAATTTCTCTGAAATTAAATAACGTTGATGTAGTTTGGAAATTGACAAAATCATTTGTCAATGATTTGATTGATGAAAACGAGCATTATTTTTAGTTTTTGCTCACAAGGTGTTAATTTTATGCGTCTTTCCGCAGTAGACAGGAAGTTAAAACTGAATGAATTGATTGTTGAAAGGAAAATCATTTTAGCAAAAGATGCGTTTTGACTCTTGAGCCACCCAGCATGGGGTTAATCAAAGGTTTCGTATGTAATTCATCCCATTCTTAAACTTGTTTTCTTAAGTAGTTTAGCAAGATGCTGATGCTACCCTAAACAAATTCTTTATTAACAACAAGCAAATGCAAAATTCAAAAACTAAGGCTTCGTTCAAATACACATACACGATTAATTGTTCATAATTTATTACTGAGTTTTTCACCTTTCACCTTGAGCAGCGTATGCACAATTTGCTTTAATTAAATTATACAAAAATTAATTAAGTAAAGGAAAAATTTTAAAATTCATTAATCGTCCTTCATTGTCCATGACCTAATCTTCTTCTCAAACTAGTTTAACGATAACAAAAGTAGCGGACGTTGACAATAAATTGTTTGTTTATGTAAAAGCGTTAAGTTCGCACTTTCATCCAATTTGAAGAATAATCCTTGCATTTAGCATTACACTTTTGCTTTTTTAAGTTGATTATGCGAATTGATGAGGAGATGACCTTATTTTGTAGTGGTAAATTGCGTTGCGTTTTCTGCAAATGGGATTTTGATTTTTCTCTGTTCTACGTCGTTTTAGTGTATTCTTTCCATGTCCATGATCAATGATCATCGTAATGAATGACACACGTCCACGTGTGTCACTTGCGAGTGAACATGAATGGTTTAACAATGTTGTATGTATTAACCTTGCCAAAAGTGTAGTTAATTATAAATTCTGATATTTTTGAGTTCATTAATCGTGTGTGTTGTGCATATGGCATAAAATGACGCTTAAATGGACGAGTCCACTCTTGTCAGGTGAGGAAAGTAGACATTCATAACAACGTCATAAAGGAAAAAGGGTAAGGATCAGCTGTTATGCGAATGGTGAAAAGATTGGGTTAGAAACACAAACAAAGGACAAAGAGATTCCTCTCACTTCATTCCAAATACACAAGTCGTATAAGGAGGTCGTATCGTAAACAAAACAAAACAAACTAAATTAAATCATTTTATAACAAGTTTTATTTATTTCTCAATCAAAATTAACAGTAAGTTCAAAATTTCAATCACAATATTGGATTTACAAGAACAAGAGTAAAGAGTACGATACAAAGAAGGTAAATTTCCATTGTTTTATCTTGTCATTTTGTGTTGTTACATGTAAGAAAGTAATCACATTAATATACATTCCGATTCCATGTTTGTTTGTTACTTTGTTTCATAATGCAGTTTTAATAGTTAAGCAACTTAATTCATTTCATTATTTGTATAAGGACAGATTATAACACAATGCAAGAAAATAGCTAAGAAACTACTACTGGATTATCGTGTGTCATTTGCTTAGTGTGGATTAGGTGGTCAGGAATAGAATGTCCTGTCCTGCAGTGGGAGCAGACAGCAGAGTACGGGATGGTGGAGCATCTTTAAAATTATAACTTTTCATTTCCTTTATTTCATCACTTCCCATCACCTCTTCGTCTTCATCGTCTATCAACGTATATTTCAAGGTCGGGTCTTACAGGTGAGTAATAAAATTAGAACAAACAACCGTGACTCAGCAAGTGCTGATTCCTAATCAGTTAAAGTCTATAACGTATCATTTATTAATATTCTAGGTCATAAAATTTTAATCTTCCAATAATGGATCGAGGGTATCAATCTTTCGGAGGTGACATGGACGATGGTCCTCCACACGATGTTATGGTCCACCTTGTACCAGAAGCAAGTCGAAGTATGGTTGTAAAACTATGAAGAAAGACATTGGCTCAATTCCCGACTCTGCATAGTTGAGTGCATAATAGTATGAAACGCACTTTTTACGCGTTTTTTCATAGTAAC
>JAQGCN010000293.1:0-27119 GCA_034699725.1 Friesea truncata
AAGTATTACAAGCGATTAAGCATCACAAGTTATACCCTTCGTCGGTTATGCATAATACTGTTGTACGGTTTATTTTATTTATATAATTTAGTATATTTCAGGGTAGCTAAACTTATTTATATTGCTACGCTTTATCATATAAATAATGATAAAGCGTAGCAACATAAACAAGTTTAGCTACCCTGGTATATTTTAAGTATAAAATAATTTAGTATAAAGATTGGGTTTTTACATAGAAACTATTTTTATTCTATTATTTTAAATAATAGATAAACATAAAAACTATATATTTCATATAGTGTTTTGTATTTTAAAGCAGTCTTATTTCTCGTTTTATACCAAAATTATAAAAAAAAAATTTATGTCGTTTTTGAGAAATAACAGCGACAACGAACGACTAACATTTTTGAATATTTTTAACGTAGAAACTTAAGCTGAATGACAATGTTTTGTGTTAATCATTCAAGTTGTCCGTTATATTTATTACCTCTTTAATATATTTTGTAGTTGAATAAAATTAAACCAAGCAATGATAAGACGTTAACAATGGAAAAATCCTAAAAAGAACCTTTAGCATTCTCAACAATTTTTATGCTGTTTTCGTCAAAGAATTTTCTAAATAAGATGTAGGAATCACCAATCGTGGAATTGTTAGAATGATTACCTATATTAGGATTATAATGGTGGAAAATATAGTTTTTAATTTTCAAATTACAAAAATGTCTTGCATTGAAAATAATATTCCAACAAATCTTACGAAATGATTGCTACTAAAGTAAATAGAACAGGCTTGCCCTAAATAAGTGAAAAATTGTTCACGATTAATTTTGAAATGTTTGAATTAGTTGAATTACAATTATACTTTTTACAGAAATAAAACACTGGAAAGAATAATTCTATTGCGAGGTGAAGCACTATTGCTAACGCAAGAATGAACATATCGCATCATTAACTTTTAAACTTATTAATAAAGCAGATAGATGCTGATGACGGAATTTTCGTTTTATATAAAACAACAGCACTTAAAATATTTCCAACAATGCCAAAAGAAGAAACAATATAGTTATGCAATGATATGGTGAATATTAAACGAAAAAGTGATTTAATAAGTCTATTTCGGCTGTTTTTGAATGTTTATTTTGTTTATTAATCTCTTAGCTGTGATTTTAATTATTATTACCTAAAGTCTAATCAAGCTAGATGTGTTGCAAACCACACCTGAACACTTTCAAAGCAATATGATCGCTTGAAGCAAATACGCATAAAACATATAAAATACAAAATTATTGCTCCATCAAATCAATCATAATGATCAAGACGATGACTCAAAATTTAATGCTATTTTTACTCAAAAAACTAGAACGATATTTAATTTTAAGTATAAAAACCATCACGAATTTTGACAGTATAAAACAGAAATAATAACTTTTGAATAAGCTGCTCGAATAATACTTTTATTCAGTTTACCGGAGTTTAAATAAAAATATATTTTAAACTTGAATACCAGTAATTTCCTTAATCCAATCAAGAACGTGTGAGATACGAGCATAATGGTAAGGCCTACCATCAAATCCACAATCACGGTCACGGTGCCATGAAACTAAGAAATGAAATATATTAAATTAAGAAAAATAATTTGAAAAAGCGTTTAATATTAACATGTAAATTAAGAACATGTTACTCATGAACACTTACTGACTCCGCAGAGTACTTGTCCTTTTGGTGAGTCGCAGAACACTGGACCACCTTCATCTCCACCGCAACTGGCTTTGCCATCCTAAATTTAAAAAGTTAAGAGCTTATTTGAAAAGTTAATGTAATTTATATTTCATTTACTCTTCCTGCACAGATGATAGAGGCATGTACAGGGTTACCAGAATCATCCATACATGTGCCGTTGCCGTTGGAGACAATTGGAAGAGTAACTTTGCGAAGTTCGGGATACACTTCAGAATCCACACCCATTCCCCATCCAGCTAAAAGCGCATCACCAGTTGGCTGAAAGTTGCGCGGTGGAAGCTTAGCTACGTGAACATAATCGTTGATTACTAAGGGTTTTGCAAGTTTAAGTAGGGCAAAGTTGTATGTAAGAGGCGTTGGTTCGTGGTATTCAGGATGGATAAAAATTTTAATTGTTTCGATTTTTTGTTCAGTGCTTTAATCTTCTTTTATGTCATGATCTCCAGCTACATATGCCCCGGGAGACCTCCTGCACACTGTGCAGCGGTTATAGCCCATTGTGGATGGATGAGGGTAGCACCGCCGCACCAGTCCCAAAAGGCTGTTCCGCCGTTGAGAATTGATGGAATTTCGTGTGGTTTTGCTGGAACACCACCAGCAATTGCTTCAACACTACATACTACGATACAAATAACAAATCAATGAAAAACTCTTACTACAAATATATGAAAAAGTAAGCCCAGCAGAAATTATTAAAAACTCACCGGAGTAGGCTACTACTCCAACAGCCAAAGTCAGCGCAATGACAGCCTTCATGTTTTATTTCACTCTGCCTCAAATTTTTCTTTGATCAATATTATTAACAGGGTCAATCTGTAATCAAAAATCTTTGAGTATGTAAACTTGTGAAGTGTAGAATTTCGTGATGTTAGTTGTAGTAATAAAATATATTCGAATGGTTAATATTACATTGATTTATTAGAAAATCTAAAGCATATTTATACCAATTCAGATCTTTTAGAACAATGGTTAAAAATCTAATAAATGACATTGGAAGTGACACAAAGGGTGACCATGAAGTTAAAGTTTATGAACTACTACAGGATTATAAAATCGTATAATTGAACCATAGTGTTTTATCAATACCATTGTCGTTAACATTGGTGTCGGCGGGGACTTCAATGAGCGAAATATTAATTATAATAAATATATAATATTTCTTCCTGTCCGATCCGTTGTTGGACGATAATTTTTTTACCGATCCCATCCCAAGTTTTGATAAGGTGAATGTAGAATCGTTTATTAAGTCTATTTTTTTTCAAAAATCGATTTGTGAAATTCCTAAATGCTTCTAAAGTTTTTTGTGCATATTTTTTTTTAAATTACAGCAATTTTATTACAGAAACCTTTCTCAGAAAGATGAAAAACAACAACATTTTAATAAAAAAAAACACCTTCTTTAATTAGAGCAGATTATTTTCCGATTTGAACTCTGCTTTTTCTTGCTTTTAGTGAGCCCACCCACCCTTATATCCACCATCAGACCCACCAACAATAGTGAATTAATACTTTCGACCGCGGATCTTTAGATTTTTCTTTTATATAGTCGAAAGTATAGTTCGTTAAAAGCTAAATTTGAAATTGTAAGTTGTAATTTTCTTAACTTTGGATGATGAGTGGGATATTTTGGGTGAATATACTCGGTGTGGTTTTTTGGCCTCAACCTGGGTTAATAAACAGCACGTTTAATTCATAAGGTAGAATGAATTTGACAAATTTTTTCGGGGTATTTGTGTCAGCACTCATATTTATCGTGTTGAAAGTGTTTTAAATAAATGATGATTTAGTAATAAAGAAAGAAATCAAGGTATGAAAGTGTTATGATTTCTTAAAGAATCGGAGTAAATAAACAATTAAAGATTTTACATCCATGATTTTTTGGGATAAAATTGAAACATGATACACGATGCAATGATGAGGTTAAAATAAAATCACAATGTTTATTTTAAAGTCAACAAATATATAAGAATAAGATCTTCTAAATCTATTGCAGTTTATACTTGAGCGTCTTCAGTAGTGAGACACTTTACGAATTAAATACCTTTTGCTTCAAAGATTGCAATTTTGTTATATTGAATTTGTTTTGTAATTTTAAAAGTTGTGAAGTCCAATAGCATTTTAAAGGATCTGCATCTGATAAAACATTTAATAAATTAGTAATGGAAAGATTCATCGTAAATTTTTTCCAAATTCTGGTATTAGTAATATGGACTACCTTATTACCACAGGTACTACTCAATCATTTATGCAAGCAAAATCTATTTATTTTTATGTTTGGTAAGTTTAGTAGCGCTTGTCAATCATAAGATAAAATAGGAATAAAACAAAAACAATTGGTGAAAGCAACAGGATAATCAATGTCAGAACAACAGTTTCGTATTTTAGTATTAGTACGGCGTCCAACAATTAAAGATTTGAGGGAGGAATATAGGTTAAGAGGACGAGTCAAAATTAATATTGATAGAGTTACATTCATTTGATTGAAGATTAAGATAATGATTAAAAATTAATTTTTTTACAGTAATTAAAACTTAAATTGAATTAATAACTACGTGGAGAAAAGGAATATTTGCTAAACTGATTATTAAAATTAATGTCTAAAAAAGAACTCGATAAAAATATTGAATTTCTACAAAATATATTTTTAAAAATTATGTGATAAAAATAAATATCATCATTTAGGTGTCAGCACAACAGTTTATATATAGTTGCAATGACCCAAGGATAATAGCACATATTAGCACTACGCATACGTATTGCTCACATACATGTAGACCAAATCCTGCAGCAAATCCTTCAGCATGTACTACCTCTGGAACTTGCCTTTGCCAACAAAATTGCTATAATGTAAGCTGACCACTAATGATTTTTGAAATATTATAGTATATTTATAAATTCATTAATAAATATTATAAAGGGAATTGTACCACCACCTTTACCGCAACCTGTAAACAATGATTTTTGTCCACCAAATCCTCCTCCAGCAGTAGGAGAAGATGCGACTAATCCCAATGCTACAGCAAACTGTCAAGCTATTTGTAGTATGGAATGTCCAGGTATGGCTCAGAAATTTTAGGTTTATTGTAAGTTAATTTTAATTTTAATTTAGGTGGATTCGGAGGGACACAGTGTGGAGGTAAAATAAACATTGATAGGGTGAATGTAATTTAATAATATTCCTTGATTTAATTATAATTTATAAATTTGTTCCTCAGAAAACCGTGGTACCCCGCTTAATGCTATCACTCGTGTATGCACTTGCCTCTGTCCAGTAAGGATGATTAATTAAGTTATTTAAATGATTGAATTATTTATATATTTATATATTTGTTTTAAGGCACAACCGTGTTTTCCAATTACAACAACAACCACTACGACTACTACAACCACTCCTGCTCCAGTAATTATTCCAACTCCTTTATTATTATTACCACTACTCAAGAAGCTTGCTTTATTCCTGAAGAAAGGATTAATAGTTTGTTGGATTTTTATGAAAATATATATTTTCAAACTAATTCTTTTACTTTGTTGGAAAGCAATACTTGGACATTATATCGATCTTAGAGAAGTGAAATGGTTTATTAGGTGGTTTATTCATTACTATTTTTAGTGAAAAGTTTTTTTTACAAAATATTTTAAAGATTTGGTTTTATAAAATAAAATTCTTAAAATAAATAATCCAAGCAGAAAGTATGATTTACATGCAACATGTGTTTAATTTAAATATGCAAATTTTAATCATAAAATTTTTTACACTCCAAGGAATTCCTAAATTGATCGTTAATTTATTGAGGAAGTTTGAATACAATGTTTATTTTAAAGTCAACAAGTATATAAGGAGTATAAAAGATCTTCTAAATCTATTGTAGTTTTCGTTTGAGCGTCTTCTGTAGTGAGGCACTATAAGAATAGTTTTCGCCTTAGCAATTTTGTTAGTCGATCAAATTCCTTTTGTAATTTTAAAAGCTGTGAACTGTAATAGCATCCTAAAGGATCTGTATCTGATAAAACATTTAATAAATTAGTAATGGAAACATTCATCGCAATTTTTTTCCAAATTCTGGTATTAGTAATATGGGCTACCTTTTTACAGCAGGTACTACTCAATCATTTATGCAAGCAAAATCTAAAAAAGAATACGATAAAAATGTTTTGAATTTGTGCAAAATATATTTTAAAAATTCTGTGATAAAAATAAATATATTCATTTAGGTGTCAGCACAACAGTTTATATATAGTTGCAATGACCCAAGGATAATAAAACATACTGTTAAATGGAGGCATACGTATTGCTCACATGCATGTAGACCAAATCCTAAAACTTCAGCATAAATCCTTCAGCATGCAGTAATTCTGAAACTTGCCTATGCCAACAAAATTGCTTTAATGTAAGCTGACCACTAATGAGTTTTGATTTACAAATAGTTATACTTGAATTATTATAAAGGGAACCGTACCACCACCTTTACCTCAACCAGTAAAGAATGATATTTGTCCAGAAGTAGGGAAAGATCCGAATAATCCAAATTCTATTGCAGAATGCCAAGCCATTTGTAGTATGGAATGTCCAGGTATGGCTCTGAAATTTTAGAAGTATTGTAAGTTAACTTAAATTTCAATTTAGGTGGATTCGGAGGGACACAGTGTACAGGTAAAATAAACATTGAGAAAGAGAAAGTAATTTTACATAATATTCCTTCCTTGATTTATTTATAATATATAAATATTTTTCTCAGAAACCGCTCAAGCGCTTATTCCTATCACTCGTGTATGCACTTGCCTCTGTCCAGTAAGGATGATTAATTAAATTACTTAAATGATTGAAATATTCATACAGTCTTATACTTTGTTTTAAGGCCCAACCGTGTATTCCGTGTATTACAACAACCACCACTACTACTACTACAACCATCCTTACTACTACAACAATCATCCCTATTACTACTACAATTACAACAATCATACCTACTACTACTGAAATTACAACAATCATACCTACTACTACAATTACAACAATCATTCCTACTACTACTGAAATTACAACAATCATACCTACTACTACAAAATTTATCCCTACTACTACTACAATCATCCCTACTACTGCAACAACCACTCCTGCTCCAGCATTTATTCCAGCTCCATTATTAATCCCATCTTTAATACCATTTTGGATTTTTATGAAAATATATATTTTCAAACTAATTTTTTTACTTTGTTGGAAAGCAATACTTGGACATTATATCAATCTTAGAGAAATGGAGTGGTTTATTCATTACTATTCTTAGTGAAAAGTTTTTTACAAAATATTTTAAAGATTTGGTTTTATAAAATAAAATTCCCAAAATGAATAATCCAAGTTGAAAATATGATTTATTATCAACAAGTGTTTTATTTAAGATGCAACCATACCTAAATATATTTTTACACTCTGAGGAATTTGTGTGCATTTGCTTTTTCTAACATATTTGGCTAGATTAAAATTATTTACACGATTAAAGAATAACGCAGAATTCAATAGAAGCTTTATTTATTTCTAATGACTTATGATATCATTTCCTATTAAAATTGTTAAATTGCATTGTTGAATTATTGAATAGAATATTTGAATAGTTTTGAATTGATTGTTTTGATTATAATAAAGTTATCATTGATTTTTACTTTTTAAAACGATTAAATGTTTGACAAAAAAAAATATTCCAATTGTATTAGCCTAAAAACCCATTTTCAAAAGTAGTTCTTCGAAATAATAAAAAAGTCAATAAACCTTTGTCTGAAAAGTTATAGTCATTAAAAGAAACAAGTTCGATGAAATTTTATACTAAAAATAAAAAATGCTCAATTTAATCCTTTGAGTTGAGCCGGGAGTTAGTATTTAACGGCGATCATTTATTTTTGATGACAAATGGAGAATCATCTAAATATAAAGCAATTGAAAAGAATGAAGATGCAGGTGTCAGTTTAATGAGTCAATTGTATGAGTACTTCATCTGAAATAATGTAATTAACAATTTAATATTAAAATATACGAAGATTTTAATTATAAAATCATTCTTTACTGGTTCATTGGTCCAGTTATTACAAATAGCAATGTTACATACACATTATTATATTATTAACAAAAAATTACGCTTGTAAGCTGTTATAAAATTAGACCAATTTTCGGATTTAAAGTTGTCATCCTAATCATGCTTTCAGAACAGAAAAGCTTCAACAAAAAATATTTTTATAAAATTTCAATTTCAATTCCAATTCCATTGCATGAATCAGTTTTCCTAGATATGTTTATCATGCACGAATAACTTAGAAAATTAATGGGATTAAAAATGTGAATTTGCTATTTTTGGAAAAAATGAATTCGTATAAAGCTTAATTTAAAATCCGGGTTTAGTAGGGTGGAATTTGCGTACGGGAATTCGTAGATATAATTTATAAGACGGTATTTTTTTTTACTGAGTGATAAATTATTCCACTTAATTCGACATTAATAAATACCTCAATTGTTCAACACAACCATTGCAGAGTGTTGTAATAGCTTCAAGATGCAAGACGCACTAAACTAGCTTTGCTAAATATACATTAGTTAATTCTAACATTCTGTTTTGTCAATTTACAAAGTGATAAATACATCATGGAGTCAATCAACAATTTGTTACATAGAATTATTCTAACATTGATTTGGACAATATTTTTCATTTCTCATGTAATACAAATATTTTTCATTGTTTAAACAAATCTTAGAATTATTCAAATAATTATTGGATTTTTTCTGTTTTCCAGGCCAAATCTCAATTTATCTACGATTGTAACGATGCAGAAATTGCAGTGCCTCATATTGCTCGAAATAACCATACTTACTGTTCCCATGCATGTAGATATAACAATATTATAGATCAATTATCTGTATGCAGTCCTACAGGTGCCTGTTTATGTGTGCAAACTTGTTACAATGTAAATTCATAAAACAAAATATAAAGTTGTGGTAAAATATGGCGTCATTTCAAACTGTTTTAGGGAACTGTTCCTCCGCAGCCAACAACACAGCCTCCAAATAACGATCTTTGCCCAATCAGACCACCGGCACCAATCAATGAGGATCCAGCAAATCCAAATTCAAATGCACAGTGCCTTGCATCTTGTGCAAGGCAATGTCCTGGTATAGTTCAGAAATTTTATGTTAAGAAATGTTAAGAATTGTAAGCTAAAACTTAATTTCATTTAGGTGGATTTGGAGGTGCTCAATGTACAGGTAAGTAATAAGTATACCAATTTTTCTTGCATCTCGTTCTAAATATTTATATTTTAAATACATCAGAAGCTACTAATGCACCAGCTCTTATTCCTAGGACACGAATTTGTACTTGCGCATGTCCAGTAAGCCACAGTTTACAAAACTTTACATATTGCACATAGACAAATTGTTATTGATTTAAATATTAATTTTAAGGCACAACCTTGCGTTACTCCAACTATGCCACCAACAACAATTGTCCCAGTTCCAGTACCAATACCATCTCTTTTTGGTCTTATACCATTGAAAAAACTTTTACTGTTTTTAAAAAAAGGATTAATCGCTTTATGGCTATTGTGCAAACTGTTTGCATTGAAAATATTTCTATTCATTTGCTGGAGAGCAGTTTTGGGGCATTATGTTGAATTGGATGATGTTAAACTATTTTTAAAATGGTTCATTAGATATTACTTTTAGAGCAGTTAAAAAATACAATGTAAACTTTATATTTTTATTAATAAATAAATTTCGTTAAAATTATCTTTTCATTGCTTTGCTTTCATAGATTGTCATATACGTTTTAAACAAAAACTTCCGATTGATTATTAAACGCGGAAGTTAACAGGTAAATTAATGATTATGTTAAATGAGTTTAAGCCTCTTTTGGCCTAGGCGTCGTCAGGTATCTTAACATATCGCAAAAAGGTAACAAATACTTGGAGTATCAATTCATGCAATTAACACCAAAGAATGAGGATTCTTATTTTGGCCACTGAGATCCAATTGAGCAGATGAAGAAGGCCCTCCTGATTGGCTAGGAGGAATAAACACTGGAAGCTCACCATCTAAGAAAGCATATGCTGCAATACTTTCATTTGTAGTGAGGAAAAATGTAGCTAAGAAATTAAAAGAATTATTAAAACTTTGCTTTAATTTTATGGTGGTGATGACTTGACTATACCATACCTATATAAATACTCCCAAAAGCCAACAGTGAAATTAAACCTGGTGGTGAGGCACTTCCAAATCGTGACACTAACAGACCAAAAATAAATGCAGAAAAGAAACTTGCTGTTGTTCCAATGCGTGCTATAATTATGTTGTCCATCCTTTATAAAACATTGTTATAAATATTATTTTAACACTAATTTGAAAATATTATTAACTTGCCTTCTTATTAGTATAGCATCTACAAAGTAGTCAAACACGAATCCAAATATCACAATAAAAACGACAGGCAGGACGTAAAATATTATCATATCACCCTACAAGAAAAAAAGAGCAAAGAGGTAAGGAATTCATTTGGTATATTATTATTATGATTTGTTTTTACCGATGACATTAGATCAATTAGAACTATAAAAAGTAAGGCTAATCCTGAAGTAAATGTTGATACAGAATGAAGTTGAATGGGCCCACCGGATGTTTTTTCTAAATTCTTATTAAATTCGCTTCCTTCTAAACCAAATTTTAAAAATGAAGATAACAAAAGCAGCGTAAGTCCGAACTATACAATAAAATATTGATGTTATATTATTGAACAAATTAAATGGAATATAATATATATCTCACATACCGAATTACTAAATAAATGCCAGGGTTCATTCAAGTGATTAAGATGAGAGTCATCGTAGATGTATTCTAGAAGAATACCAATTACAAAGAATACAACCCCTTGCCAATGCCATTTTGACTTGGACTTAACTACAAAAAATTACTTAATTGGATTTAGACACATATCGCATGATGAATTCAACTTACATGTAACACAGGCGAAAAATCCAGCTAAAGTTATATTGTAGTAAGTTCCAACAAAAACAGTCCGAAAAGGTCCACAAAGTTGAAGGCCTCCAATTCTTAGCCATAGTATTAAAACTAAACATGAGGAATGTTTAGCTACTTGCATCCAGTATGAGTCTCTTGCAAATATATGCTTTCCTAGCGATAGTGGTGGTAGGGTATTTAACTTTAATATTTTCAACAAAACCATGAATATTAGACCAGACCTGTAAAATATAAAAATCAATTATCATACTTTTTTTAAAATGAATAAAGTGTAATGGCTTACCCTAATTGAATTAACGTGAGTGTTTGTACGAGGGGTCCTAAATGCAATAAAGGCCCAGACGAAACATAACGAGGACTAGCTATCCAAGGGATAGTATGTGAAAGCTTTGTGTTTATAAAATTAGCTAATAGAAATATTGCAAATGATGAACATAATTTGACTACGATGAGAATACCAATAAAAAAGCTTGCATGTGTTCGTGAATTTGTATGAAAGGATATTGACGACTTCGAGTCCATATTTAATATGGGCTACTGCAGTATTATTGGCACCTTTCTATAACAATTAAACTAAATATTATAACATTTTACACAAAAATATGTGAGAAACTAAAAATAAAAAATAAAAAGTGCCTCCTTCTTCCTTCACAACTTATAAAAAAAAATTTTAAATAAAATAAAAATTGAAACAAAACTATTCGAATTTCCCGCTTTGTCAGTCCAAATGCTTAAAAATAATACTACAAAAATTAACTTTACAAACACTAAATATAACAAACATTCGTCTTCCTAAAACGATTGATGATGGATATTTATATATCGGTTAGCAAATCTATTCTGAAATATTCTAATCTGAAAATGGCGTGTAAAAAAACACCTCTGAGTGTTATATTATATTGTTTGCTTGCTTTTTTGTTCATTACGGTAATAATAAATAAATGCAAGTTGTATATTTATAAAGTTTTTATCAAAAGGAATTCCAAAATATTTTATATTATAATAATATCAATTTTCCATTTTCTGTCAAATTTTTTTTTGTAATTTAATGTTTACTTTTAACTTTGTGTATTCAAGAAGTGTAACATTGATGATGATGATGATATTTTGAGTTATCTCGTCTTGCATTTAAAATATTAAACACATTAGTGTTATAATCAGACCAACAATTTACAGCCCATAATCATAAGAAGGAATGATAAAAGAAAAATATAAGGAAATGCGTTTCTGCATTAATCCATCGATAATCTTGTTATGCAATCGTATTACATTAACTGATATGATTTAATTTCTTCATCCTCTGGATAATAATAAGGTGTTGAAATGTCATGCCTAAATTAGGTAATTGGGAATTCTTTCTTGTGCTAATCCATTTACCCTATTAACAATATCAATTATGCATAGGAAGAATGTCAACGTCAAACTTTAATATTGATTTTTATTTTTCCTGTCGATATTTCATAATACAATACGAATACCATACCAATAATCGTAAAGTAAAAGCTACGGTCTAGTTCATGGAGCTTATTCGATAAATAATTGAAGACTTAATCAATAAACCCTACCCTCATAAACAACATCTCAACTCCACAATTCAACCAACTTTATATTTATATACAACTTGATTTCTAAATACATCATTGTAATATTTATTATTTGTTTCTTAAGATTAGTTTTAAACATGCAAGAGTTTCATCAAGTGACTCATATTCATTGGATGTAAGAAAACGGTAGAAACTAGTTCACGTTTCCTTCAACTTAGTTTCGTGTGACAAAAGAACTGAACTGCGTATAGTACGTATATTCATTTTGGGCATTGCCCCGTAAAACTTTTCTGTCTAACCATCGATTTGAGTCAAGTCAACAGAATGCAGTTTGACATTCAACGACCTGGTACAGAAAAGTTTTACCTGTAAATCCAACAACGCCTTAAGGTATATCTTTCTTTACCTCACAGCAGGTAGAAAAAGTAATATTTCCCATCATCATCCCTTCTTCTTTCCTTGAGTGCATTTTCATAGGCATCATTAAATGAAAAAATCATTTATACCGGAAATCTTCTTGTTGGAATTTCAGTCCCTTTAAACAAGTTCCGTGAGTAGAGGTTATTACACTTTTACTCTCGTGATTCTGTAGTATTTCGTGAACAAAAGTGAATCAATATTATTCCTGTTGTTTACAAGTCTTTTGTTTAAGTAAGTTTATATTAATTTTTTAATAAGTAATTTTCCAAAAACAAAAACAAAAACACGTATAGCTATTAAAAATAATAAGTTTATGCTTTAGTAAGAAGAAGAAAAAATACAATAGAATAATATTATGAGTTTTTCTACCTGAGATTTTTGTATTGCCCTTTTAAACAATCAGATTAAGATAGAAATGGTTCGTTATAAAGAACCTCAGTCATTCCATTCGAAGCCTTCAGAGCAGCAAGTTTTAGTTTACTTTCATTTCTTCAAGGTTTTGTTATTTTATATTTACTAACTTGAACCAATTTATTTTACGGAAATAATATTTACACTAGTTTTCAAGTGGAATTTTATTTGTAAGTTTTATATTTTTAAAATATTTATATTATCGTATTTTATTTTCAATTAAAGTTTTCATTGAAAACAATTTTTAATTTAGTCATTTTACGTAATAAGGAAAAAAAAAGGTCGAATGAAGAAGATTCAACTAAACGAGTTTTAGTTTTTTTAATGAATTTCCTTACTAGTTTTTAAATGTCCACATCCTTCTGTTATAATTTAAAATCTTAACAGATACGATATGATACGAATTGGTTGGTCAGTTTAAACCCCTTCTTTCTACATCATATCATTATCATCCCCTCTTAACAAAATTCACCTTTCCATATATAGTTATTGCATAAGAATCACATAAAAACTTGAATTGATTTTTTGAATACATAAAAACTTGGTTTTAAATTCGCAACAATCCTCCCATTGTCCTTTCTCACTTCATACTTCATTATGTCTTGTTCTAACCTACTATTCTTTTTTATGTTTCGAAGGTCAATCAATTCTATTGGATAAATCTAACAAAGTAACTCCATGGTCTATGGATGATGAATCTATTGAGGACAAAATAACAATCACCATTCAAATTAATGTGTGAATAAAGACAATAAACACTTTTTCTTCTTGTGAATCAAAAGTTTAAAGGGCATGTGAAAAATATATTTGAGTGAATATATTTTGTAAGAGTTCAATTTAGTGGAATCTAGATCCCGTGAACAAAGTTAACAAAAGAGATCCTTGGAAACTAAATGGAATGGAATAATTGCAAAATAAGCATTATTTCAAATCATGCAAAACCAGAGCAGAAAAATGGATTGTTTTTTCAAAAATAAATAGAAAAAGGATCACCACCATACACCAGGACTACAGGATCCAATTTCTGATTTTTGTTGTTGAATTGCCAGTGATGAAATAAAAACTCAATTCTTTATACCTTATGCTTCGTGAACTATGAAAATATATCCTGAAGACTTATGGTAAAGATTGGATTACGGGAAATGGGCGTTTAGATCGTCGTAAACGTAAGTTGTCAGAATCAGATGCGTATTTTTCAGAACTTGTTTTCAACCACCACCAGGGGCAAAGTTTGGATTCTTGCGAATTTTGTGTATATGATCTTGAGTATCTTATAATAAACTCAGTAGTAGTGCAACAAACAACCCCCATACGATATAAAAATTAAAGAGGAAGTAGACGATTGTTGGAATCAACAATAGGCGTAAGCTCATCCGTAGCTGTCCATTGTTTCTTTTCAGTATACTCGATCACTTCGTCATCAAAAGGTTGAAACATTTTTGACGAGGAAAACATAACATTCCGTTCTGTTTAACTATTTACTAACTCCCTATTTTTAGTCAATTGACGAATCATGATGAGTTATAATTAAATAATCCAAAAAAAAAATTAAAAGCGAATAATCTAAATTCCCAAAAGTTTACAAAATTGTAAGTGTATTTATTATAACTTTTTATTATACAAATGATAATATTCTTCAAAATAAGTTAAAGTGAAATCATCCTAAAGAAGCAAAGCACGTCTGATCTTCTTTTGCGTGAAAGTTAATGAAGCGTCTCGTCATATTCAACAAGAAGATGCGTTTACAATATATTCATCTAATTGTAATTCTGAACGAATAATTCAGAAGATGAAGAGGAATTTTAATTCTTGTAAGTTCTTTTTTTTAAACTTTCACTATGTATTATATATTATACTTATTTCGACAATCGGGGTTTTCATTACATTAAAATTAATGTGGGTCAGGCGTGGGGTGTATTTTTAGATCCTTAATTTGAGGCCAGGTTTCCCATTCCTATTAAAAAGGAAGGAATTTTTTAACACTATCGTGTGTGTATTGTTTATTCATTGTTCCAAACTCTGCATTTCGCACTTTAAAGTTTTAAGGATGGCTACGCCTTTTAAAGATTCTAATTTACGAATACGAGTTTTAAATACAATTTTATTATTATTCATGTAATTTCATAACTTTTAGGTAAAATAATGTCAGAAATAATCTTGTCTTGCCAGAAATAACGGAAAGTTTTAAGATAATCGTTAAAAGTTCTTCCTTCGTGAAAAAGATATAACAGTTATGGATGATGTTGTTAAGATTTGATGAATAGATTTTTGTCTTCCCTCCTGCCTTGTCTATTAATTTTTGTATGCCATTAAACACTTCCATAAAATTAAAACTCATACACTTCAAAATGCATAAACAATTTAATTATTTAGCAATTCATCCGGAGCAGGAAATTATCCTCAGAGGTTCAATTTATAATTAAAAATCATAAGTTAAAAAATGAAGGATAAACAACTGTAAATCTATCCAATTTTAATTATATATGTACAGTATGTCAAACTTTTTTTTTTGTTTACTGCAGATTATAAAAATTAAAAAGTACGATTAATAAAAAATGTTTTATGTAATATTTTTTTTATTTTAGGGCGACTTTTGACAGCTAGTTGGTTGATTTTGCTTCTCTTTTATTCGAGTGACGCTCGTAGCCTTGAGGAAACAACGTCCCATCCACAAAGTGTTGAAGATGGGACACATTCCATACATTCAGTCACATATCCAACACTTCAACCACCTCAGGACAATGTGGATAGTACACTACCGGAATCCACACCAAGTGACCTCGACCTTGACTTTGAGTCTACGACTCCGGAAGAAAATCTTGGCTCAGAATCCTTGGAAACAACAACAAGTGTTACAAGTTCTTCATCAGTTATTGTAAAATCAGGGCGACATTTTGGAAGTCGTACCCAACAATCTAACAGAACCAATAATAGAACAGCAATATCTGGGAACAATATTCTAACTATTCAACCAGCCCTCAAACCACGTCCTACCTCACCTATGATATCCTTCAACCCTACTAATTACAATCGTATACTCAAAAGAAAGAAAAATGTGACAAGCGTCCTTGATGCTTCATTATTTAGGAGTCGCAGTAGTCAAGAAGCAGAAGAAACGACTGAAATTCCTTCTATTACTACCACTAGTCAAAGTCTTATTCCGTTTCAACGGAGAAAACTCCTCTATGGCATCAATAATCGAATTAGACGTCCAACAATTACAGAAATCCCTTACAATGAGACGACAATACTTCAAAGTAGTCAATCGGCAGAGACTGAGCTCCCAACAACTACATTTCCACCCCGAAATCGTCGAATTAAGCTCACCCCAATTCGACTCCCTAACAAAACGCCACCAACTCCACCACCATCCCCGGAGGATGGATCCCTCTCATGGCAAAGAGTAAATCAACGGCCGGTCCCACCACCTCCAACATTTGACGATGCTTCTTACACGGTAGAATCTGAAGGAATTTACAGATTTAAGTATTCAACTACCGAAATACCACCCCCTGTGTATTCCTCTACACAAATTTACTCTGAAAACTTTGGAATTCGTGACTCTTATTCTGGACATGAAGTGGAGGATGAAGCACATTCAAGAGGCCAGGAGGATAGTACGAGTACGACTGACAATTCATTTCCACTGGAGCGGCCTACAGTTGAGTCACCAGCGATTTCTATTGAAGGGTCTGAAGATTTCCCGAGAACTCAATCACCAGTATATCGAGATTATTTCGTTCATGAAAAAGTAGAACCGCTTCAGAAAAAATCTGAAAGTTCCATTGCGCAAGTAACAGTTACAGTTACAGTTACGGAGAAAGTCAATCAGACTCTTCATGAAAATATTAATAACCAGCCAGCATATCAAGAAAATATTATGAATTTGTTTCTGATTCCAACTCCAATACTTCCAAATTCATCTATTAAATATACGGAAACGGAATCAAAACTTGAAATACAGATAGCTCCAACTAATACGAACTCAATAGGCGTGTTATCTTCAACTTTTGCTCAAATACCAGAAAATGGAACAAAATACAATACAACAAAATCTGAATTGAATAGTTCTCATTTTCTCGATTCACCGCAAATTACAACAACTACTTCTAAAGAATATAAGAGTGTGTATTACACAACGGATCCATACTTCAGCTCAACGTCCTACTCTTTTGCTTCATCTACGGAATCCTCATTTTTCACACCAGAACATGATCACGAGCATCACTCCTTTCACGGTGACGAGAACCATCACCATGACCACGACGATCATCATCATCATAGCCCCGAAGATGATTCTGAAAAAGAACATTCTATTTCACCATCTAGTTCTTCAGTTTCATATTGGGATAATTTAGGTCTCAAAACACCACAATTTAATACTTCAGATGAAATTTCGCAAACTGTGGTTCCTCCGACCGGTGGTGGTGGTAGAGTGACCAATCCAACCTCTGATGACACAACCTTGAAACCATTACCAACTTTGTCCTCATCTGAAGAAGATGAACATAAAAATAATCCAACGTATGAGCCACCAAAAGGTACAACTCCCAATGAATCTCTTCATCCAACTACGATCAGAGAAAGTGATGAAGACAACCAGATTTCGGATGAGGAAGATATTGAAAATGAGAAATCGAAACACAAAGTTCATCGACCTCCTGTTGCAGTTTTTATTCAGATTTTAATAGACATGCCTCCGATTCAATTTTGTCCTAGTATTAAATCTTTTAAAGAAATGATCATCCTCGTTTACAAGAATAATAACAAGTGAGTCATTCAATATTTTTATAATATTACTCAAATCTGTGTGTAGGATGTCATGAATTAGAGTCACTACCCATAATATTTTCACTTTATGAATTAATAACTTCGACCCCAAATTTGCTATGTACTTCCGTAGTTTTTAAGGTAATTTTATTTTATTTTTTTGTAGGGAAATAGAAATAGACCAAGTGGTTCTACAAAGTGAGCCTGATTGTTTTATACCAGTTTCTAACAAACCAACTAATCGGAAAAGTCAACGAAGTCCCCCTGTTACAAATAGAGCTCGAGCAATTGCAGATAGCAAAGCTGAAGAAGTATTGATCGTACCTGAAGAAAAACAAAATAAAACACGTAAAATGGAATCTGGAGAACCAATTGAAGTTTCAACAGATCTTTTCCCAGTTTATGTGTATATAAACGATAAAAATGGGAATTATGATAAAATTCTTACGGAATCTTTTCTTGAGATGTGGAACATGATTAAACAACAAGAAGGGTTATTTTTTAATAAGGTTAAATAAATTTTCACGCTATAGAATACTAAACTAATACAGATCTTAATAATATTTTTTCCACACTATCGTAGATAAGAAAAGTAGAGATGATAATTTCAACTGAAGGGATGACTGGGCACACACCATCTAATGAGAACTCAGGTGTCATTGCAGCAATTGCAATTGCGTCTATCGCTGCAATCTGTCTCTTACTAGTAGCCATTCTTCTGGTAAGAAGTTACAGTGATACAATTTCAACATAATTTAATTTTAAGTAGCTCATATAAAATATAATTATTATAAATTATATTTTCTTACAGTTGGTAATGCGTCATCGACAGGCAAAGAATAATTTTGCCAAGCGTTGTACTCCAGTGACATTGGACGATTACAGTCTTGACAATATTTCAGTCTTCAACAGTTTTAGACGAAAACAAAGAAATAGAGCTTCCAAACGATCTTACACGAATGCAGGGTTTGATGATCCCGTAAGTTATACAACCAAACCTTGATTGGTTTTTTTGTAATTAATAGTTTTATTTTTATTTTGATAGAATGCTCCGAGTAGAATGCTTGATGTAGAAGGACTCTCAAAAGCAGTTAAAGAAGTCTCAGTAATGCTTGATGAATTCTCTAAAATTCCAAGTGTCAATCCAACACTGGATGATATTCCGAATGGAGCTGAATCTAAAAACAGATACGCTAATGTAATACCGATGCCTGATACGCGAGTTTTGCTTACATTTCAAGATGATCAACCAAATTCTGATTATATAAATGCCAATTTTGTTCAGGTTCGTTAAATTACAAAAATTCGTCAATTACTGTAAGAAATTTTTAAGTTCAAAATCATTAATTTAATTTCAGGGTGCAAATGCAACTCCGAAAGCTTACATTATTACTCAAGGACCACTTGAAGAAACAATTGTAGATTTTTGGCGAATGATTTGGGAGCAACAAGTCAGAGTCATTTTTATGGTTACTGACTTTGCAGAAGCTGGAATTGTAAGACTTGATCAAGTTTAAAGAGTTCGAACTCCTTAAGGATGAACGATATAATTTCATAATTTTTTTTCAGCCAAAATGTGGTGAATACTATCCTCGGTCAGAAAATGTTGATTGTAGCCAATTACACGGAGACTTTCAAGTAACACTTGAGAAGCGAGATATTACTGAAAATTGTATCACGTCATTCTTAGTAGTCAAAGTGAGTGTGTATTTATGATGCTTTCATTTTAATATCTGTTAACCCAATCATATTTTAAGGATATGGGAAGGAGTCTTCGAAGGGACGTTGTACACCTTTGGTTTCATTCCTGGCCTGAGAAAGGTGTTCCTGAAAATCCAAAATCCACAGTTGACTTTCTTCAAAAATCAAGAAAATATACAAAAGAACAATGTCCAATCCTAGTCCATTGCAGGTTAAAATAAGAATTAAAATTCTGAAAAAATGAATTATTTTTATACAATTTTTATTTTAAAAATTACAGCCCTGGAACTGGACGTAGTGGAACTTTGGTTGCTTGTGATATTGGATTAAAAGAATTAGAAACTAATCGTCGAGTTGACATTCCACAAATTGTGAAGCAAATCCGCCATGACCGCGCAGGCGCAGTTCAAACCAAGGAGCAATATCGACATATTTATGAAGTGCTAACTTTGTATGGAACAAAATTCCTCAGCACTAGCTCATCAGCTAAGGAGACATCATAGTCCATGTACCTGAGATGAATGGTGTTAAATTATAGATCAGAATTTAATTTTTATAAAATCGTTAATTATTAAGTTGTTTTTATGTTTTCTTCTGCTTCTGTGTTATATTTACCAACCATTTCTTGAACAAAACAATGAACACGCTCATACAAATGTGAATTACATTGTGCTCAAACTTCAAAACTTCGTGATAAATAAATCAACCCTAAAAATATTATTTATTAAATTATATTTTTTACAGAGAGCATAATTTCATACAATTAATTCTTAAATACTTTTTATTATTTAACCACTTTTAACAGTCAATTCAGATGATTGTTAGTTCAGTTGTTTCTAAAAACATACAATTTGATTAGACAAATACAGGGATGATTCGGGCGTTGTCAGTTTGGGTGGAATTAGGATTTATGTTGACCTGTCTATTAAATCTGTGTCGAAATCTATTGTGTAAATTGGTGTCATTATTATACTGCAAGTCACCTTAAGTTTGTGTGTTTATATATAAAATTATGAACGAGGCCATTATAAAAACTTAGAAACAGACTCAGGAGAGTGCATGATTGAATTCGTAAGGCTTATATTATTTTGCGTGAAGGTGAGCTTACAAAGATGATGTTTTAAAATTCCAATCGTCGAATATTTATAATATTCATAAAATTTAGCTTAACTTTACTAAGATCGAACTTTAAGTTTCGAATAATTACTCCGTCAAAGGGTTTAATATAACATTACGTTAGGATTAAAAATGGACGCAACAGGTTCTAAATCTAAGGCAAAAATATTAAGTTCCCAAGAAAATTAAAATGAAATTGTTGTTAATTCTGTGCTGAAAAATTGTTTGACATCTTCAAATAAAAGAAAAATGAAGAAAAAATAATAATAAAATTGCATAAAACAGCAACAAAGTTTGTCTAATTAAGATTTTAAGCAACATTCAACAAAGAGGCAAAAGCTAAGATTTTCGTTTTAAAACTGTTGAAATTGGAATCGCCTTTTTTCGAAATGTATTTCTTTAATTTTTGACGAAAGCAGTTTAATATTATATAATCATATTTCTACAAAATATTGAAAGACGCAATGTTTCAGTGAATAATACGCTTAATAAATTTTCATAATTTCAAGAAATAAAAGGACTTGTGTAATTTTAGTTTGCTTAAAATATCAGCTCGTGGCCTCTAAATGACTCCTAATTTCCATGAACAGTTAGCACTTACGCAATAACGTAAAAAAAAATGACTGCATGTCTTTAGCGACACAAGCCGTTAGAACAAAGGCGGTTAATTGAGATTTCAATTCCAGAGGTGGTCCTCCTAATGATCTTAATTTAAAATTGTCATTGTTTTAAGGACGTTGATGGTAGAGTTCTGCCAGAGCATATCAAATACCCATTTAGTAAACCCAAAAAAAATTATAATTTAGTCCCTTCGCGTCTTAAGGAGGAAAAAACTATAATCGCGTTTTGAAGATGATCTTTTAACTTGATAGAAATATTAAGATCCCACGAACTAATAAGGAGTAGGATTAAATTTCAATCCGTGTCTCTTTTAGTTCAAAGTTTGGACTTGGTTCATTGGGATCTCCAAAATTACTTTATAAAGTTACATTTACTATTGCTATTCAAATTAGAAAACAATTAGATCCATTCATCCGTAATTAACAAGTTTTAATAAAAATCAACTCAACGCAAGTATACTTTAATAATATCAAATCCTGTAATTAAACCCATCCCCTACGGGGTCCGGGTACTGCTCTTAAATTCTATTTTTTCAATTCTTCTAAAAACGCAAATTCATTTATAAATTCTCCTAACAATTCTAATAATAATCCCAGCATGACTTAAATTTACGCACTCACGATTTTTATTCTTTTGAAGGGATTTTGAATAATTTGCACTTGCCAATTAACTTCAATTTGGACCTTGCGTCTAATTTACACTACTACACTTTTGTTTGATCTGTAGGAGCCACCAGAAGTCTTTAAAGTTTATTCTGAAATTTATTCAAGATTCCGTGGTTTAACAAAGGAGGAAGCTTTAGCTTCCCCGACGCTCCATTGACTCAGTTGGATTCGGGAAGCGTAGACACAAACGTCTTACCATTGGCTGCTTATCCTGTTAGTGGTGGTGGAATAATGGATTTAAATGGTCTGGACGATAGCTCCCGATTTCGGGTAAATCGAATTCATTCGGCCCAACTGGGTCTAACGAATCCATGTCACGTTGTCCATGGGACTATTCCCGAGGAACAAGAACTCACAAATATGGTTTCCACACAGCAAAATCAGCCGCAGCGACGAACATCCATTGCTCAAGGACTTGGAGGTGGTAGGAAAAAGAGCGTAGCACTTCCCAAGGAATTCGATTATGACGATGGAGAAAATGGAGATGGACCACAGACTATTTATGGGAAAAGCATCGCTTACTATACGAGGGAGGCTTTGCCAAAAATGGACCACTATAAAAATTTACAAAGTAATGAAATCTGTGCTAGGCCCACGATGGATGAACTACGGAGTGAAGCTATGTATGCAAAAGTAAGTCGAATTAACTGTAATCAAACAATGTTTGAGAGAAAGTCAACTTTCACTTTTTGATAAATTAACAGAAAAGTTGTTTGTAAATTCTTTTATTTTGCTAAACAATAATTTAATGCATTTCTATGAAATAAGAAATGACAGATCTTAGTTTTGAAATATTTCACTTTAATAGGTTCTATAAAAAAAACTTAATGTTTAAGATTTTTATGGGTGATATGCATGAATGAGTGCATCTGAATTCTTCTATATGAGGTTTAACATAAATTTTTATTGACTTCTAGAAACCAGAGCCAATGCCCGAAGCTACTGGTGGATCTGTAAAATTTGGTTGGATTGAAGGCGTCCTTGTTCGATGTCTTCTTAATATTTGGTAAAAAATTAAACTTTGGAAAATAACTATGTTTAGTAAGTAACTTATGTTAAATTACTATAAAAAAGGGGAGTAATGCTGTTTCTGAGGTTGAGTTGGGTTGTAGCTCAAGCTGGAATTGGTATGATTTTATTAAATAATTTAGTTGTTGTTGTTGTTGGAGTAAATTTATTAAATTAGGGTTGGCAATTGTGATAATTTGTCTCTCCGCGACAGTGACCACACTTACTGCTCTTAGTATGAGTGCAATTAGCACAAATGGGTAAAGGTTGACAATATTTTGTCATTGAATGACAACCATTGAATTATGCGTATTTTCTCCAATTTTTTAGACAAATCAAAGGCGGTGGTATATATTATATGATATCTCGTGCTCTGGGACCTGAATTCGGAGGGGCAGTTGGAGCTATATTTTCATTTGCGAATGTAAATGATATATAAACTAATAATTCAAAGTTACATTAAACATTTCTAAACTTTTAGGCAACTGCTGTTGCGATGCATACTGTTGGATTTGCTGAATCTTTAAACGATTTATTAAAAACTCTTCAAGTAAAATTATAAACATAATTGAATGAATGAAATTGAATAAAAATTCTTTCTTTAGGTGAAAATAATTGACAATGCACAGAATGACATCCGAATCGTTGGAACTATTGCTCTCATTGTTATGCAGGTGATACATCAACACCTTTCTGTTCTTTGTTCATTATGAATTTTATTCTATTTTATTGTTAGGCTATTATAATAATCGGTACTGAATGGGAATCGAAGGTAACATTGAAAATTCACATTTTAATAAAATGCACCATTAATCTCTATTAATTGCTAAATTACGAGCTGGTGTAAAAGTAATAAATATTTTTAATTAATGGTAGGCTCAAATCGTTTTGCTCATCATCCTTCTCGTTGCAATCGCAGATTTCCTTATAGGTTACAACAACAATTCATCCATAACAATATTACAGAAATGGTATGCTAATTTATAATTTATAATTTATAATATTAGGAGCATTCATAGGCCCGTTAGACGCTGATGAAATTTCAAGGGGATATATTGGCTTTAATGGTATTCAAATTACAATGTAATTACAATCATAACAGTTTTCAAATGAATTACTTTACTTTTAGCTACTGCATTTTCGGAAAATTTTACACCGGACTTTCGAGTGGTTGAAGGAATGCAACATGGATTCTTTACCATTTTCGCCATTTTCTTTCCTGCTGCTACTGGTATCACTGCTGGTGCAAATATTTCTGGAGATCTTAAGGATCCTTCTGAATCAATCCCAAAAGGAACATTGCTTGCAATATTGACAACAACAGTTTCGTATATCGTATTCGCTCTACTTGCTGGTGGCGAATGTATCCGTGACGCTGTTGGACCCATTGGCAATTACACGGAAGAACTAGTGGAAACATGGGAGTTTGCAAATAATTGCACAGTTGAACACTCTACTGGGAAAAGTAGTTGCAATTGGGGAATGCACAATAGCTTTCAAGTAGTAAATGTAACTAATATTTAAGAGGTATTACTGTATTTTCCTTTGTTTAGATTATGGAACTGATGTCAATATTTGGACCAATCATTTACGCTGGATGTTTTGCTGCTACACTTTCTTCAGCTCTTGCTTGTCTCGTTTCAGCACCGAAAATTTTTCAAGCCCTCTGCAAGGACAATTTGTATCCATTCATTGGAATTTTTGGAAAAGGATTTAGAAAGAACAACGATCCGTTCTATGCTTATATTGTTGCTTTCATCATTGCCCTCGCCTTTATTCTCATCGGTATTCATAAAATAACAGATTATTATTAAAATAATTTAACTCAAATTTAATTTCAGCCGAACTCAATGCAATTGCTCCATTGATTTCTAACTTTTACATGGCTGCTGTAAGTATTGATTTTTAACAATTTAAGATGATTTAAAAATGTTTGCTCTGAATTTTTAGTATGCTATGGTTAACTTTTGTACATTCCATGCTTCCCTTGTGAAACCATTGGGATGGCGTCCTGAATTTCGTGTAATAATATTTTATAATTAGTAAAATTAATTTTAAACAATGTTTTATTATTAATTGATTAATTTTTAGTATTATAGCAAGTATAGCAGTTTTATTGGATTTGTTCTATGCGTTGCCATTATGTTTCTTATGTCATGGGTCACAGCTCTAATTACGATTGGAATTCTTGCATGTCTCTTCCTTATTTTAGTTTATGTTAAACCTGGTAAACATTTTTTCAATATTCAAATATTCAGTTAGTTTTTTTTAAAGAAAAAGTTTAAACAATTAATTTCAGAGGTAAATTGGGGTTCATCTGCTCAGGCTCAAAATTTCAAGAGTGCCCTACAATCTGTCCAAGCACTTTCCACTACTCAGGACCATGTCAAAAATTTCCGACCACAAATTCTGCTTCTCAGCGGTCGCCCTTCTTCTCGTCCAACTTTGATCGATTTTGCTTATTTAATTACCAAAAATATTTCCCTCGTCATTTGTGGTCATATTATTCAAGTAATAATTTATTCTTTAACTTGTACACAAGATCTAATTAATTTTTTTTGTATTAGGAACGTCAAGCATTCAAAGTTCGAGAATATTTAAACACAAAAGCAAATGCTTGGTTGCAGAGTAAGAAAATCAAAGCATTTTATAGCCTTGTGGATGATGTTGATTTCGAAGAGGGTGCTCGATGTCTTATGCAAGCTTCTGGACTTGGGAAAATGAGGCCAAATATCGTAAGTTTTGTCATACTTGACAGTGATATGTCCAATATTGAACTAATTTTTGGTCCAAAAAAGGTTATGATGGGATACAAAGCCGATTGGTTAAAATGCGATTCTGAGGACTTAAAGGCTTACTTTCGTGTTATTCAGTATTCACTTTTAACAATTATCTTAGATTTGGTGTATTTTATTAATTAATATTTTAAAAACAGTGACGTGCTGGATAACCATATGGGATTTACAATTTTGAGACTACGTGAAGGACTTGATTATTCTGATGTAATTGGTCTCGATAGTCAAGAAGTTGTTGATCAACTTACACTTTCTCGTGTTGACTCGCAAATTAGTAAGTGAACTGATTTAAATAAAAAACTAAAGCATAAATACATAAATTGAATTTTTATGAATTCAGGTGAATTTAGCACATCAACGCCACAATTTGGAATAACTAATCCAGGTTTTACAATGGAACCTGAAGGTGAATCAAAGAAGAAAAAGAAGAAAGACCTTGAATTAGATGTTCGGTAATAAAAATAATGATGGTTCTCTTTTGCTAATTGATATTCTTTAATTTATATTTTAATAATTAAAGTGGACCGAACGGTGAAATACTTCCAAAATCTGTAATTAACAATTTGACCCAATTCCAAAAGAAACAAAGAAAATCAACAATTGACATCTGGTGGCTTTACGATGATGGTGGCCTTACTATGTTACTACCTTATATAATTTCTACGAAATCTATTTTTGATGGGAGTAAAATACGTGTATTTGCCCTTGCTAGTCGTGAAAGTAACCTTGAAGTAGATCAAGCAGGGTAAGGTGGTAAACGATACAATTTACAATTGGTTAATTTGACCACCGAAGAAGGAAGAATGCCACCGAAGAGACCTCCTTCTAAATCCAGGGGAAAAGGTAAAGTATATAATTTTATTAATGAAAAATTCCTAGTGAAAGTGATGGATGATATGATGGTGTTCGTGTTAGGAAAAGTATTGTTGATTTTGTAATTTTGTTTAGATAAGAATAAAAAAGGAAAGAAAGGAAAGAGTAAGAAGAAAGAAAAAACAGAAAAGAAAAAACGACCAGTCCCAAAGAAATATTTTGGAATTGAATTTGATGGTGAAAATATTTATTACAAAAATCGTGATGAATTGGAATTTATCGCGGAAACAATGCAAGATGCACTCACAAAGGAAAGGGCGGATCGTATTAGATTTCAAATGGAACGAGACATGTTTGCTGAATTGAATAAATTGTATCCACTTCGACTTAAAGAATTTCGTGTAAGAAAAATTTTAAAACATGCTATACTGAGGCTTTTTATTTTTCATTTCAGGTAAAACGTGAATGGCAAACATCAGTTGTGAACAAAATGCATCAAGAT
>JAQGCN010000294.1:0-27103 GCA_034699725.1 Friesea truncata
CTCACAACCCAAATTCCAACCAAGAATCTCCTCTAGTTTAAAAAATATGAGTGGACAAAATGAGCGGACAAAATGAGCGGACAAAATGAGTGGACAAAATGATCGGACAATGAGTGGACAAATGGAGTGGACAAAATGATCGGACAAAATGCATGGACATGTCTGTATTCGGAACTTCAACCAAAAAAATGTCAATAATTCTATATTTATACATATTTTTAAACTTAGTTTTGAAAATAAATACTTACAAATCGAGAGGATAAAAGAAGAAGACAAGATATTTTCCTTTGAAATCCGAAAGTTTTAAAGGCTTGAAAGATCCATTGATAACTGCAGTTCCTTCAAATGTGGGGGCTGGCTTGCTTACTAAGAACCGAACATAAACAGTTTATAAATATCAATGAAAGAAAATGTAATTAAAATAATTCCATAAAATTAAAAGAGACAACGAAGCATTCACAAGCTTGAAAAAGTAACGCTAATTTTTCCTTTTACCTCTCACTATAAAAAGTTATAGAAGAGTAGACGTTCTAATTTATAAACTTACTCATTGTTTTAGATAAATGCAAAATATGACCGCTAGACTTGGACGTTTCTTGCGGATAGACATGCCCTCCATCAAATGAGTAACACTGTTGCTCGGCTGAGCTAAGGTTTGATATTAGAAGTGTTAGGAGGATAACACAGGAAACAGATGGTAACATATTGATTGACTTTATAATGCAAACTGTTGTTGAGATCTGAAAATCAAATAAAGCTGTTAATAATGCAACCGGCGGTTGTCTTTCTTTGATTAAGTAAATAACAGATGTTATGGTTTTTGCTTTGTATGCAAAATTATTAATTTTCAATTTCTTACCCTAATTTACTGTACTGTCGTGATTGATTGATAACTTGTCTGTCTTGACACTCAACAGGGTGGTTAAGTGCTAAATTACTGCTTGACACTTAAAAATGCAATTTTGTGGACGTGTCAACACTTGACATGAAATGAATTGAGGTGATATTTATTTGGCGCTATAAAATTTAAGTTTGAGATTTGAAGTGGGAAATTAACATGTGTTTTATTTAATTTTTACAAATTAAAAAAAAATTCAATTTTTATTTACATTAGTTTTACTATTCAATTTTTCAAATTAAAATTACAGTAGTCCAAATGAATCAAGTTTTCCGGCGACATTTTGCATGTCACAGTCGTCACTGCAATTCCACTCTCCTATCGTTACCAGTCGCCTCATCAAGAAGAAGACCTCTCACTCCTACTTTAAAATTGATAGAACATGGTAATATTCAAAATAAGAATATTAAAATTAACGTAATAGAATACTGTAGATTCTCTACCTCAACTATAAATAAACCCACCGGTGCCGGTAACAATGCAACGGGAAAAGCAGCCGCAGCAGTCGAACTGGATAAACTTCCACTTTCAAACGATGACCCTGACACATTCGGTACACTTTCAGTTGGGAAAACAAGAGTCCCTGTCACAGACGAGATTGGGTTACAAGCTAGTCAAGAAATACTTGAACTTGAAAATGAAGTAGAATCAATTTACACAACGGAAGAAGCCGATGATCAGATTTTTAAAGATGACCATCCCTGGACAATTGACAGACTGAGAAGAACAGTATTTGAACTTTTAAGACAAGACAAGGCAAGGACAATTTGATGTTTATTCTGTTCGTATTGATTTGACATTTTTTGTTTGGTTTTACAGCTGAAAGAAGCATTGGACACTTACACTGTTGTGGTCCAAGATGGTGGATTTCCATATAGTGATAATGATTTATGTTTCATCTGTAGTGCATTAATATCATCTTGTGCAAAAGCTGGTCATGTCCAAATGGCATTCAGACTGTTTAATCAGATGAAAAAACGAGGAGTTAAGCTTAGACTTGGATGGTATACGAGTCTTTTTAATGCCTGTGCAAATTCACCTTGGGATGCGAAGGAGAATGTTACACGGATTGACAAACTTCGAGATCATCTAGTTTATAAAGGGATTGAACCTAATGAAGCACACTACCACGCCATGATAAAAGGTAATCCATCTTAGATAGTCCATCTTAATCTTTCCATGCTGTAAAAAAGTAATATCGTTTTTTCAATTTTAGCATATGGACGATGTGGAGCAATTGAATCAGCTTTCTCAGTTGTAGATGACATGCGGGCTTCAGAAAGTGACCAAACTATTCGGATCTCTGCCCAAACTTTTAGTTTTCTCTTACAAGCTTGTATTTCTGATCGTGAAAATGGATTTCGACATGCCGTAGTAACTTGGGAGAAAATGTTAAAAATGAAAATACGACCAGATCTTTATAATTACAATTTATTTCTTCGTGCAATTCGAGAGTGTTCTATTCAATTAACAAAATCAAAAGAAGAAAAACAACATACCCAACTTAAAAAACCATCAACAGGCCTTCCAGAAATTCTTCAACCATTTCCTGGAAAACTCAAAGAAAACGTACAAGTATTGTCATTATTGACTTTGAATGAAGCAGATGTCCAAAGAATTGAAAATCAAGAAAGGTTTCCTGTGATAAAAAAATCTAACGATGAACTCCAAGTTCTCTTACAATTACCAGAGAATAGGTATGAAAAAGTTTGTTTTTGTTTGAATTTTTGTTTATAAAATTCTAATTTCAGACTTGCAATTCTGGGAGGACTGAGAGGAGTTTCCACACAATTAAACATACACAAGGTTAAACCTAATATGAAAACTGTAACAGAATTAGCCCAAATCGTATCGCCGGCAGAAATCCCAGTAAGAACTCACTCTCACTTCATATAACAAAAAACAATAAATTTAATTTTAAATTATACTTCACTCACAGGATGTATTGATGTTAATTGACGTGAATAAACTTAAGCCTGACATACATTTTTTTAACATGGTAATCAAAAAATACGTCACATGGAAAGAAGATGGTAAAGCCAAAGAAGTTCTCGAACTTTTAGGAAAACATCATTTAACTCCAAATATCATGACATGGGGTATTTTAGCACTGAGTGCAAGATCATGGACTGATGCTTCAAAACTTCTGACTGAAATGGACGCTCTTGAAATAATGTATGTAAAATGCTGAAATTAAACAATTAAAATTAATACAATTTTAATATCATTTATAGTCCAAATAAGGAAATTATGGGTGGATTCTTACTCAACGCTTGCCGAGGGTATGATCCTCGTTACATCCTGCGGCTCCTTGAAGAACATGTGAGAAGAGATTTAAGACCTGATTCTGCATTTATAGCTCGTGTGGAAAAATTTCAAAAATTCTCACGACAAGCTATTCTGGATGCTGTAAGTAGTTTTCGTAATTCATTCTTTTTGTTTTCTGGATTGTTGATTTCTTTATTATTATTTTTTGTAATGTAGGAATGTGGTAGAGAAGTATATCCTCCGCGTCTAAAATCAATTGTTCAAACAGAAAAATTTAATGAATATTGGATTAAGTTAAATCTCAGATTCGACGGTTGGGTTAAACAAGTTGGTGTATTAGAAGAAACAACACCTTGGAAGAAAGATTATGAAGAACGAATTGAAAAATTACAAAAACGTAGATATGAAGGAGTTAAATCTTAGATTAATACTTACTTTTCAATGAAGATTTTGACTTTGAAAGTCAACATCTTCCGTGTAGTCTTGAGAGAACATTTGACTTTGAGAAAGATGTCCATACTGAAAAAAAAGTTAATAATAAAAAATCGCAAACTTTTAATTGAGTTTATATCAAACTTACAGGTTGAGTCATTCTCTGTGTATTGTATGGCTGAGTTGACTGATGATGCTCTTGTGACATGGACATTCCATATTGATGCTGTTGAGACAACATGGATTGAGACTGACTCAAATTTTCAGAAGAGTATCCACTTCGTCCAGGTTTACTACTTGCACTGCCCACTTTCAATGGAGGAAACATTTCATCGACACGATGCTGTTGTTGTTGAAAACGTCTACCTTGATTTTGATATTGGGGCGGATAGAATTGTGGACCCCGAGATCCCATTGGTTGCTGCTGTCCTTGCATTTGAGGAGGAGGGCCACCCATTGGTTGATTGAAGTATCTAGGATTAATTTGAGCCACGTTCAGGAACATATTAAGTGGAATCGGACAACTTCCAGGAAAAGCTTGTTGCGTATCAAGTCTTCCACCTCCTGTGCCATAACCACCAGGGAATTGATCTCCAAATCTTGCCAAGTAGTTTGTACCCATTGCATTTGGATTTGGTGGGCCCATATTTCTTGGTGGCATTGGTGGTAAATTTGGTGGACCAAAATGATCTCTGGCATCCACAGTTCGAGTCGACATGAAATGAGCTCCAGGATTGTTTAAGTTTTCCATCTTCTTTGGTTTTGGAAATGAAAGTGCTGATTCCTTTAAATTATTCAAAGGACCTTCAACTAAAAGATGGAGTTCTTTGCAAAATTGAATTAAATGATTCCAGAGTTGATTCTTAGCAAGGACCTTTGGATTTCCAACGATGATTAATCCATATTTAGCTCTTGTTAGAGCAACATTCAATCTTCTCGGATCGCTCAGAAACCCAATACCTTGAGCTTCATTGGACCGGACACAAGATAGAATTATGATATCCTTTTCACGACCTTGAAAAGCATCAACACTTGCCACTTCAACTTCAAGGTATAATTTTGCATTGAGAGGTCCTTGATTTTGCATGTATTGTACTAAATAAGCCCTTTGTCCTTCGTACGGTGTAATTATTCCAATTTGATCTGGCCGCATGCCTGCTTTAAGAAATCTTGTCGTAATCTTCTCAACGTTTGATGCCTCACTTCTATTCAAGTATGAAGTTCCACTTCCTGATATTTCTTCAGATCCATAAGTAACGTAGAAAAACAATGGGCGTTCAGGAGAGGGCCATGGAAAATCAAGTACCATAGTTCGATCTTTAGCACCAACACCATTTTGGAGTGAGCCTTCATAGAAAAAATCCGATGGAAATCGGGACAAATCCGGATGCATCCGATATTGAACATCCAATCGGATTGGACGGATTCCAAGTACAACAAGACGCTCGAAGAGAGACTGGGATAATCCAGCAGCTGCTGCCTTCTTGCACATGACAACAGGACCAAGTTGGCAGTGGTCACCAACGAGAATAAGCTGTTTAGCACCCATGACAACTGGAACCATACACTCCGGCTCTGTAGCTTGCATTGCTTCGTCGATTAACACACAACCAAACTTCAATTTTGACATTCGTGGATCACCAGCAGAGACGCATGTACAGGAAATTACATCGGCTGAATCCAATATTCGTTTCTCAACTTTTCTCTTCAAATTGATGTATCTCTTCTCATCAGCTACAGACAGTTCACCAGTTTCATCTTTGAGTTGTTGAAGTTTATATAAGTCCCCATTCTCCTCTTGGCTTAACTTTCGGATTTGATTGTGAAGTGATAGAAATGATATTGAAGATTCCAAATTTTCTCTTGATTTAGCACAGAGTCGAACAACTTTGAGTCCGGTAAGATGAATTTTAGCTGTGAGTTGGTCAACTGCTGTATTTGATGGGGCACAGACGAGGATTGTTCCATTATTGTTCATCTTAGCCAAATGGTAAACGATAGATGCGGATGTCACTGTTTTTCCAGTACCCGGTGGCCCTTGAATAAGTGTGAGTGGACGTTGTAAAGCCAATTTAACAGCAAATGCCTAGATTGAATATGATTGTAAATATTAGAAAATTGAAAGCAAAATAAAATTTTTAACATGAAACTTACTTGTGATCTATTTAAATCTGGTAAATTTTTTCCAGAGAAATTTTTTGGCAAAGTGCATCGGAAAACAACATCTTCAGTTTCATGTCCAAGAAGACGATGAAAAATGTAACTTGACACAGCGTTTTCATCAACAGCAAATTTGTTAAGTGCTGCTTGCATTCGATCAAAAGATGTAGCTTTCCAGACGAATTCAACGGCAAAATTATGATTACATTCCAGTGGTACGCCATGATTCCAACGAGGCTTCAATTCAATTCCAATTTCTTCACTGACATTGTCCGGAACTTTGATGACATTACCCATACCATTCCACGTCTTGTGTTGATCACCAACATAACGGATTTTAAGTTCATCTCCTTGAACCAGTCGAAGATCAGAATCAATCACATTCGGAAGAGTGAAGTAGGCAATAATCCTCTTGTTAAGACCAATATCCCAACGTACTTGGATATTTTCGTGTGTTTGATCTTCTTTTGTCTTTTTATCATAATCAGCTTCCAGTTTGACTAATGGGCCAAAAACAGCTTCGTATTGGTATCCATCCTCGTATTTTAATAGAACACGTTGAGGCTCTTCATCCACTCCTGGTTTTTCCAAATCTTGAAATGAAGCATCGGAATTCACTTTCCATATTTCCTCCAATTTGGCAATTTGATTATTAGTAACGTGACGAGCTCGAACAAGATCATCATCTTTTGGTTCTTTCACAAGCCAACTGATGAAACTTCGATCAACAATCAGAGGGTTCCATTGGTCTTGGTCCCTAAAATTAATATTTCGTATTAAAAAATCATTTCTTAGTTTTTTTTTAATATATTTTTACCAATTCATATCCTTGAGCGTGTTTTGAGTTGAACATGGCTGACGACAAAGAAGAACAACAACAGATTCATTCTTTGCAGGAATATACCCTAAATTGAACACATTTCTTCCACCGCACGAGTAGCACTCAAGAAGTGTTTCTCCAAGAGGACCTTCTTTGTGCAGGACGATTTCCTAATAATTTAAAAAAATTGTTAAATTTTTCTACAAAATATTACTAAAATCATACCTTATGCTTAGAACGAACTAAATGAGCCAAAACATGAGAGCCAGAGGCTGCGGCACTCTTTCCATTGCAGAACCATTTTTTACAATTGTTGCACATGACGACGCAAGCTGGATCATGAATCCCACAGTATTTGCACGAGTGTCCTGGTGCTCTCTAAAATAAGAAAAAAGATTTGAATTTAACTACATTGTAGTACATTGATAATAATATGAATCATACTTTAAATACAGTCCCTTCGTCATCATCATCAGCAAATCTCAACTCTTCCAAGCCTTGACTCAAATCTCCAACAAGAGAATCCTCGTCATGATCATGATCATGATCATCTTGATTAGCAGGAGGAGCAGGTTTCTTTTTATCTACTTTAAATATGTCTTCATTCATGCTCAATTCATCTTCACTATCCTAAAAAATAATAACAAAGGATTAATGCATGATAAATAACAATTACTTATTTATTTACCGTAAGACTCTTTGAAGATCCAGAACGATGACCAATTTGAGAAAAATCATTCTTCGGAAGCTCTTCATCGTCTCCATAATCAAATCCATCAAAATCACTATGCATCTGCGTTTGGATACCAAGTTGAGACAAGCTACTACGCTGTGTCGCATCATCGAATATATCGTCGTAATGTTGGCTACTCATCTTTTGTTAATCTAAAATCATAATTAAACAATGGATTAGTTAAAAAAGCACAATAAGAATACAATCCATGTGTTGATTTATGCTGTGGTAGTTTTCTCATGAAACTAAAACAGCTGATAATTAGATTATTGGGTTGACGTTGCTCGTTTTCCCCTAACTCTGTCTGTGGGTGGGGTGATTGGGATCAAGTGTCCTGTTGAACAAGGAAGTAGTACTTAGTTACTAGAAGTAGCATCAGTGAAATCCTTAATTAAAAGATTTTACCTGCACAGCTTAAAATTGAAAAAGATTTTCTAACTTCTGCGAACTAAATAACGGGGTTAACTAAAGGAGTTTTACTTAAAGATGTAAATTAAGCTATTGAACGTTACGTTAATCTTTGTTAATTTAACTAATTCGTAAAACAAAATCATTCCCGTCTTCTTTCTTGGCCAGACAATCCGGCGCCGCGCGCTGACATTTGGCGGACGACGGAGAATTTCGCCGATTTAATCTCCTCATGTCATGAAGTAAATAAAATGAAATAATTTTGAAATTAACTTACGTTGGATTAGTAAAACACTAAATTAACTTTAAACTTAATCAAATTAATGAAAAAATAAAACCTCGCTCAATTCAATTCGATTAATTCAAACAAAAAATAAAGTCGACACGACAAACGAAAACTAAAATAATTCCTCTCACTTTCTTTGAATTAACCCTCTTCGAATTTTTACAAATTTTTTAGTGTGATGTGTTTGTGAATTATTGGGGTTTAAAGAGAGAAAGTAATCATTAATTTTGTTATTGATTGGCAGATGGCAATAAAAAATTAGCGTCTTTATTTTTATAAACATGATTCTTAAATTATTCATTCTTAACTACTTTCTGTAAGGGACATCTCTCATCTCATGTCAGTAGGAAAAGTGACAGTAAGAATTATGTAGGACCAAACGACCCTTGATTAAGTATTTCATACAATTCATTAAATTCTACATCAAAATCTAAGAATGTTTTTAAATAAAGCAAAAAAAAATGTCGTTGTTTTTAATTAGCTCATGAATCACTTTTCAATTTGTAGAAAGTGTGCAGCAGGTCGGATTTAGAAGAAGTAATTATGCAACCCGATGAACTGAACTGGACAACAACGAACAGGGACAGAGAACGTTCATTGGTCATTCATTAACTGTATTATTTTTAGACTCTGAACACACCAACAGTGTTGCTTGTGAAACTATCAATTCCATTGTTCTTTTTTATATTTTGACCTTTTTGGATTTATTCAAAATTTACACTAATTGAAGGAAAGAAAACAGAAAAAGGGAAGTCCATGTCTAATTTTAGTTTTGTAAAAAACCCAACAATAACGTTTCAGGGTTGATGTTTTTTAATGATTTCTGGGAATTTCAGGGTCCCTTTTGCTGATTGGCTTACCTTTTTGAATAAATCCTTCCAGTTATGCTTGCTTGAGCTACAAAAATAGAATACGTATGCTTTTACATTCAAGTGGTCAAGGCTATAAAAAGGGCAGTCTACTGGACATTCTGGTCAGTTGACGTCTGACATCTGAGATTAATCCAGGGATTCGTTCTTCTTGACACTGGATAAAGCTGTCTTCCACAGTTTAGAATTTCAAGCTCACTGACGCATTTCTTCAATAATTCAAAATGAATACATCTGTAAAGGTAAATTACTTAAATCCTTACATTTTTTTAGACATTTTAGAATAGAAATGCATCTGTTAAATGCTATCAAAGCTTGATTTTAATTGATATCTTAAATTTATTTCAGATATTACTCCTGGTCCTTTTCTGGGTCTGTTCCATGATCCATGGTGCTCCAGTATCAGATGGAGTTGCAGTTACAGTGGTCGGGGCAGAGACAGCGTCGCAGTCACAATCTCAATCTTCTGCAGGTGCTATTGGAACTGGAACTACTGTTGTGAGGGCTGAAGAATCCGCACCCCCCGCAGTGGTTTCTACAGCAGTATTAGTGGACGATCTCGATCCTGCTTCATTCTGGCTCTGGGGTGGTGGTAGACGACACTACGGAGGATCATGGGGTGGCAACTGGGGTGGACTCCGAAATTGGAATTGGGGCTGGGGCAATCGTCGCAACTGGGGATACAACTACAACTGGGGATATCCAACGACATATGGCTACTCTTACGGATTCCCCATGTGGGGTTAAGGACGAGATCAATCAACTCAATCAACATCATTAATAATATATTCAACTTATTGGACAACTTAAATACAGCATTATCGCTCGGTTTTTGTTATTTCTATTTTTCTATTCTGTTATTATGATGACTATTCATCTTTCTTGTTATTTTATTTTGTTGTGATCTCTATCTCGGATGTCAGTATATTTGAATCCTTCAAAAATAATTCAATTAGGTCAAATTCCCAATTAGGCTTTCTAAATTATAACGAATCTATCGCGGGATATTCCGCATTTCCTTTCCTAAATTAACCTCAAAATTCTAATTAATAAACCCAATTCGGTATGAACGTTTTCCTATTAAATTGCTGTGTTTGCGATTGCCATTTATTTAAAATCATTCAATTGCATTTTTACATTATTCAGTTTTGCATAATAGTTTAAAAGGAGTTCACATTTCATAGATTTGCTCAGGATTTTAGTTTTTTATTTACACAAAAGGTATTTTTATTAACGAAATCTCGAAATTACATTTTAGTGGAATTGTTGTGGTTTTTTACATAATAGTGAGTTTAACTTAATTTTATGATTGATTAATTTCCTACAAGGCGAATTTTTACGTGATTTTAAGAAAATGATTTCAAAAAAGTGTTTTTAATTACTTGAATCCAATGAGAATGTAAATTATTCCTAAGAAAATAAAAATGGAAAATGGCTTTGTAAATGACCCACCACATATTCCAACAGTTGGATCCGTTGAACCGTATTGATTGATACAGTGTGTCCCTGGTTGACATTGATATCCTGATCTTAGTGTACTTCCGTATACCTGAATGTCACATCAATCATCATTACAATTCATGTTCTACATTTACATGAACATGCTTTACAACCTGAATGTCACAACTGGATAATGGTAGGGAGACGCATTTTCCCCAAGGTGCATACCAATACGTATTCAATGGAACATTCCGGTAGAATTTTCGTGTTGGACATGTACATCTTCCAAAATAACATTCCAATTTTGATTGGTCTGTGTCACAGAGGTCTTGTCCGTTGTAAGATTGTCCAGGTGAACAGGCTTGTCCCTCCTGAGCAGAATTTCCATAATGAAGAAAACAAATGAACAAAAATATGCAAACTATACGATTCTCCATTCTTAATTTATGTCCAAAATCTGAAAAATGTCTTCCCCTTATCAAGTTTCAATCAAGACTAAAATCCGAATTCGGATTTGTTCTTTCATTTGAGGAAGCATTTAGAAAATTTAGGGTGAGTGCGTGACGATCCTCGCGCTTTCATTTCCAGGAAACATTCTATAAAATTGTTTTCCAATGGAATCATTCTTCGTAACTTAATTATCCAATTTCTATTCCTTGTCCACAAATCAAAAAAAACTCCTCACAGCCCACCTCCTACTTTAAAAAATTAATTTACGGAACTTGTATTTACTAAAAGGCTTCAAGCACGCGAAATCCTAAAATCCGAAAAAATTGAAAAATATTTTCCCTTAAATGCACTGCGAAGTTTATTTTCCTACTTTCGTTTTCCTAATTCTTACACACGCACAGACGACAAAATGGGAGGGTCTGTTTTAACGCTTCTTTATTTGGATTCAATTTGTTGTCTCCTAATTTTGAACTTTCATCACCAATTTTATGTCCACGCTATCTTTCTGCCATAGAAAACAGAAATTCCCCAAAAACGACCTGTGCTGAACCTTTTTCTTATATTTTTTGGTTTCGTTTCTCCAATAATTGGAAACTTAATTTTTGGAAAACTTTCTTCTTCTTGAGTTTCGAAAGAAAAAATAACTAACGCTAAGTATATTATTTATTTTCTATTCGTGGTCAAAGTCTTGGGTTAACATGCTGACTAAACAAAGCATCAAAATTTCATTACCATACAACTAATTTCTTAGTTCAACATCACCACAAGAAAAACAACAACAATAACAGACAAAGCCACCACCGCAGCAGCGTTGTTGATGTTGTATTACAATTTCTCTTGATTATCAATTGGAATAAGTCGATGAGCTGTGCTCTGTGTTGTAGAAGTTATTCATTATCATAATGACAATGAGCGAGCCACTGACCCCGGAAGGAAAGGAATGAGAAAAAAAATGTAAATGTACAACTAATATTCAGTAGCAATCTTAAATAAAACAATGAAGATTCCACAATAAAGGATATCCTTATGGAAATTGAAAGTCGATTCCACATTTCTGCTCTGATTTCAATTCACTACTTTCATTTTCCTTTACTTTTTATTGTTATTAGCCTAATCATATTACTGTAATCGCAAAAATAACATCTACAATAGTGAAACTACATGAGAACAAAAAATCCTTTGTTCTGCTTTTAACAAATTGGCGACAAGAGTACGCATATTAAACCCTGCGAATTCGTATTACACCACACCACCATTATAATTTGAATGTGGTTTTATATATTCAACTCTCGATTTTTGTAAAAGAAAAAGCGAAAGCTTATTTTTTAAGGTAAAAATACAAAAAAAAATAAAAAATAATAAAAGTAGGATAAAAACTGGCCAGTTACACGCTAATATTGAATAATTTATTCGGTCTCATCCTGGGATATTCCTGGTTCGAGAGTTGTAGGTTTAAGTTCTATTGTTGATTCCATTACAGGTGTAGACGGTGGTTGGGATGATGAAGTTAATTCAGTTCCAAATGGACTTAGAGTTGGCTCTGTGATGACAGGTGATGGTGATTCAACTGCTGGAATTGGTTCAGGTGGAGAACTGGGTTGAAAGAAGATATTGGCAGGCATGATAATGACCTCATCTCCTCTTAAATTATATTCTGTCATGGATTCTGGAGTTGGTAGGACAGGATTTAGGTCATAGGGTGTTTGGACGTAGACCGTGGGATGAGATTCTTTTCGATAAGAATTAGTTCCACCTCCAAAAAAGTTTGCCTGAGGAGCTACATGTCCTGCTGTTATGAATTTTGGAGCCCCACCATACTTTACTAAGGCATCCCTCCAGGCTCCTGGATAATTTTGTTGTAAGTAGACGACAACACGGGAAAGTTTGTTCTTTTGTACGTTTGTGCAGAGACGACAGTTGTCCAAAATAACTGATGGGAGTAGGGCTAAAAAATAGGCCAATAGAATTAGGTTGATATTTCGTTAGAGGAAATTTGACTTATATAGGATATCCAATTTATTAAAGAAAAAAATAATTTCTAAATTCAATTTCAAAATTTCTCATTCGTATCTAAAATACTTAGCTTCCCTTTAAAAGCTTCTTGGCATCCATTATTCAATCTGAATAATCATTTAAATGATGACAATCAACTCGGGCAGAAAGCGTTGAATTGAATCAAAAAGGACTCATTTTTTGTCTTTTTTGAAGTGTCATTTTTAACTTTTACGTGCTTAATAGTGTGAAATTGAGGAATGAATTAAAAACGACTTTTTATTAAAAACAAAAATGCAATAATTTTTTGTTATGAAATGACATTTATAATAATAATTAATTACCTCGAGCTCTCCTTCCAAAATGATCGCATGGTCCATCATAAATTAGACACTTGATTTGATTTTCCACAAATGGAAGATTATTTAAGCTAGCTTCAACATTAATTTTATCAAAATAATTTACATGTGCAGCAAGTTTTTGAGGAAATTTAGTAAGTGATGAAATTAATCCCTGGAATGGTTTTTGTTTTTCACCAGACTCTGCAGTTATCGATATCACAATTGATGCTAATATTGTCAAAATCCAATTAATTTCTATACCCATTTTATAGTTTACATTCGCTTATTTAACTTTCAATCAAAATCACTTGCTTAAAATATTTTTTGCCGAAAAGAAGAAGAAAATCGCACAAAATCCTTCTTTGAGTATCCCTTGCACGTGTATGACAGACAATGACAGACACTTAAGGATTGTTTGGTAGTAAGATTTGAGTTAATGTGAAAGTGAGGGTATACTGCAAAAATAAAATGGGATTTAATACAAAAATTGCAAGGCAAAGGTACACATTTTATTATTGTGTATACTTAAATTCACAATGCATGACGACAATTGTAGTAGCCTATTGTTGTGGTAGAGGATTAGGCCAGTAGTAGTAGTAGTATTGGGGTATGTTTGGGTTGGTTAGTGGATTTGAATTGTTGTTAACAACATTACCTACATTAGAATGCTAATTAAATCCTAAACACTTTCATTTATTGAGGTAAGTTTTTCTCATATTATTGACAGGAAGTATGGTGGTGTGGATTTCTTATAACATCATCATTCTTGTATCGCATCGTGATGTACTCAAAGATTACTAAAATTCACAAAATTCGTCCCAATTTAATTATAGTAATGTATTTCTTCATTTCCTTGCATACAAATAAAATATACCATGAAATGTAATTGGGCGGATTCGCATATCGCACCTTTGAGTGAAATAATAAAAACGTGATCAAAATTTTATTTAGAATTTTTATATATTATTGCATTACACGTATGACATTTATGCGCTATTGAGCATTATGGAATTGTCCGTATCTAAAGTGTGTAAGAATCTCCCTTAATAGCCCAATTACTTATGCATACTAATACAACATTTTAAGTATTTTGTACTACATGATCTTTCTTATCAAAACGAGGGAAACAATCCATGTATGTAAACAGAAACAATTTTACTTTCACAATATAATAATTTGTTCATAAAAATAATTAGAGCTGAGAATAATTTAGCACGTAGAATTTGATCTAGTTTCATCCTACGCTTAGCGCATCCATTAATTAAAAAATATAAGTTTGATTCTAAAGATTACTTTTTGTTATTTTCTAACTCAGGTTTATTTTTTTAATACGATTAACCTCAAAAGAGCATGAAAATCTTACCTAAATTAAATTGGGTGAAGGATTATGTAATTCTATTGTCACGCTTTGGTCCTTTTACAGACAAGTTAATTCAAAAATAATCAATGAAATATAAATAAAAAATTCTTAGTTGATGAAAAAATCACGGCCACTGATTTCATTTTTACATGACGCTAAATTAAGTATTTTATTGAATTGATACAAAGAGTTGCATCAAGGTATTTAAGATGAGTTATCAAAATCACACAATAGAATTCTAAAATTTTACAATTGAAAAAATACATCGTATATTTTAGTCAGTGTAGAATTTAACCTTTTTGATAAAAGGACACATAAAACTAAGTTTAATTAAATCTAATCAGTCTTACGTGGATGTTTATACTAATATGAAATTGTTATGATGGCAGTGTTAGAAAGAAAACACACTGGTTGCAAGTTTAGGAAAGCGGAAGAAATGTAACTTGATCCTCAGGATAGGATTTTGAAGTAAGATGCATCTTCCGACTAGCATCGGCGTGCCCTCATGGAAGCATTCAAATCAGCCCATTCCTATGAAGGAATTTCATAAATTCAATTTTTCATCATTTAATTATTTTACCTTAGGATAGTAAGTTTGGACATGATTAACAATTTTCCCCATGTTTGTCCTTTCTGTCATTGAACAGTCACGGCATTGTGTAGCAGCAATATGTGGAATGACCCCTGAAATAATCCATGTGGTTAAGTGACAAAATATTTAAAGAAAAAGGTGTACAAGTCCTCGAATTGAATATCCGTGGCCTTCAAAAGTCAGAAAAACCTTTCAAAGTAATAATTGCCCAAAGGGCATCTACTATTATTTTTTAAAGAAAGAAGAAAAATAAATGGTCGTTTTTTTCTTCAAATTGTCATGTTTAATTTTGAAAATTCAGTTACTAATTAATATTTAATTCTAATTAATTAATTACACACATTCTTACGTAAATAAAATAATTCATTGATAAAAAAAAATTAATTCCAATTTATTCAACTAAAAGCAAATTCATAAACTTACGTTTTAATTCTGACCCAATACGGTCACAAGGTCCTTTGCACTGAAGACATCGTATCTGACGCTGGACAACGACAGGGTTTTGTAGCATCGCATCAACTTGGTTAGAGCTAAAGAAATTTCAATTATGAATTCAGAATTCAAACACAAAATTGATTATTGTTTTTATACCTAGCAGTCAGCATTCCTGCTGCAGCAGCATGAACAACAAGTATCCCAACACAAAATACGACGAATAGTATCCTCTCCATTTTAAAAACTGATCACTGTTAAAAATGAAAATATGAGAATAGAGAAAATATTTTTGAGGCTCAAGAATTTGTACCTTGAGCCTTTGAAGCAGAAAAGAAACTGGAAGGGTCTTAAGAAGATGAGAACTTGAGAAAGGAGGGGGGTACTTTGTTGTTAGAGCATCTGCCCTACTTTTAATGAAAAACTATGGACAAGGCAAAGGTACAAGGTCGCTGATCGATGAGGCACGGAAAAACCCAAAGATTTCTTTCTTATTTGATCATTTCAAGGAGGAATTTTCTGTTTTTCTCAATTTTTAAAAGATAAAGTCATAAAATTGGAGAAACTGTTCCGTATTAAATCTTTATCCTTCTTGTATGCATTACAGAAGAACATCAACCAATCGCCATCCTCCAATAGTATATATTCAAATCTAATTTCATTCAACGAATCCTTTCCATAATCCATCCTATCCTTCCCTTGCCACATTGTATGCTTGCATTTTGCAAATTAACAAACAAGTTTAAAATGTCATGATGTATTTTTCTCAAGAATAATCATTCATTTCAACAGGATGATACGATATGGAATTAACAACAAGTTTTCATATAATCCTTTCATGGTTTTTGTCATTCCTATTTTGACTTATTAATTCCGGTTTGTAAGAAAAATAATCTCACTTAACAACTTAAAGTTACAACAACAAACGGTATAATTATTAACAGACTACGTTCCTTTTTATTTATAATTACATAACTTTTGCAAAAATCCAAATTAAATACAATATTATATCCCATAGATTAAAATTATACAGAATTAATTATTTATAATACACCCAAAAGATAAATTTAACAAAACCGGGTTTCACAAGGACGTTAGAAAAGTTTTTTCTTAAATTCGAAGAAATAAATTGGAATTATATAAGTAAAGCCATCACTCGAGTTATCATTGGGTTATTTTTGAATATATTCAAAAATAAAAATATATCCAATAATGTAAATAATTATTTTTGTTTAAATTATTCATGAGAAAAAGGAACTTGAGCAATGAGGAATTATTTAAGAGTGTCTCTGTGTCAGTAAGTGTCCAAATACTAATAATTACTGAAGAATATGATTATGATGTATCCCTATTAGCTTTAACAAAGTATATATCACGAGAGTAATAGTAGTTGTATGAGATTGAGTAATAATATAAATGAATTGATTTTTGATGAGTTTATCCTCTATTATTGCTGTTATTGCCTTGTTCCTTTTTTAATTCTTTTTGGGCCTCTTTCACAATTTTGCCAATTTCCTCAATTGTTACTTTTGCAGTAGTTGTACTGGGAGTACTTGGTCCTGTGTATCCCTCCTCAGCTTCATCCTTAGTAACCTTGACTCCAAATTGATTTTCGAATTTCTTAACTTCATCTTTAGAGATTGTTTTACCACCCTATACGAAACATAATCATTTAAATGCGTAATAATGATAAAACGCATGTAGAAAAAATTAATTACCTGGTATTTTTTAACTGCATCATCCCATTCCTTAGGGTAATTCTGTTGAATAAAGGCTACAAGACGTCCAGCTTGTTTTCTTTGATCTGGGTTACAATTTCGGCATTGGTTTGTTAAGAGTTCTGGAATTGTAACTGAAAACAAAAGGGAAATTTTTTCCATTGTAATATTTATTTTTTCATAATCTTCCCACCCCTTACATACACTATGGTTATACATAATTTTTAAGAGGAAATTCATTTTTTTGCATAATCTGGGAATTATAATAGGATTTAGTAATAGGGGAAACAATAATGGCGGAAGAATAGACTGTGAGAATGGCCACGAATAGTGAGAATATTAATTAAAATATAACATTGGGTAGTTGATAAAGATCTATTCTTGGGATTTTGATTTAATTAAAACTTACTCTTAAGATATTTTCCAATACGATCACAAGGTCCATTGTAAATGACACACTTTAATTGAAATTGTACTGCAAGTGGATTCTAATTGAAATTTTTTATATTATGAAATGAAAAAACAATTTAATTTAATTTAAATTTACCTTTAGATAATTTTCAATATTAAGATTTTGAAATTCTCTAGGAATAGCTTGTCTAGGAACTCTTACTGAAGCTGAATGTGCAATAGTTATATAAAGAGCCAATAAAACTGTAGCAAGGAGGAACTTGGTCATTTTGATAAATTTGATGTGTTATTGTTGAGTTATTCCTATAAAATGAAATGAAAAATTAATCTGATGGATTGATGTAAAAATTCGATTGTTGCCAAACAAGAATTTAATAATTTTGAAGGTGGTTAAGGAAGTTTGGAACTTACGTTTACTTGTAGCTCTTGTTAAATAATACAAATATAAAATTTTAATAAGTGATGAGTATCTCTTCAATTGCTCTCTTCGTTTAAAGTGAACTTGGAATTTAAGCTCGTCAGACTTTTATATCCATTTTATATTGTTGTTCCCAAATTTTTAATAAAGCATCCTCTTTTTTGCTACTTCTCTGCGTCAGGATTAAAATCCACCTGCCCTTCTACGCGACGAGCTGGCTATACTAGCTTCGTCATCCATCGTCCAGTTTGCAAAAAAAAACTTAAGAATATTTGCAAAAGAGTGACGGGTCATCTTATTGTTGCTTGTTATTTGCGAAAAATACCAGTCGACCCCCAAGGAGGATCATGTGTGAATAATACATCATCCATCATTTATCATCACCATGAAGAAAGCTCATCTTTGCTCGTTAATAACACAAAGCGTGTTAACTTTTTAAGATGTTCATTACAATTTTTTATATTCGTATTTCAAAATCCAATTTTCAGTTATTTTAATCCATTTTAAAAAAGATTACAAGCTTCTTCTTCTTATGAATTGCATGTTTTAATTAAACAAATTTGTTCATGTGTGATCTACAAATAATGAAATGGTTTCAGAGGAATTGCAGTGTAGTACCTGAATAATAATATGTTAAGTCCAAGAAGGCGAAAAACATTGACGCAAATGAAAGTTTTAAGAATTCGAAAATTAGTTTCTCAAAAAAAGTTTGCCATTGAAATCCTTTGGGCAAAATTTGTAGTAGTAATCTTGATTAATTTCAATGGAAAAAATCATAAAGCATAAGATTTAACTGTGATGTATTCATGAAATTGCGGAAGGTAACGGAGAGAAATGATGGTATTAAGAAAGTTTTATAAGGGTAATAATTCCCTGAAGTGGATAAATAAATTATAACTTAAAAAATAGGTTTTAGTACTTCGCCCTTTAATTTTTGACCTTGACGTCATCATAAGCAATAAGAAAGGTGTCAAATTCGCTAATTGTTATGTAAATTAGGGATTCCCTTTTCCCCTTGTTCTTCTTCAACTTTTTTGCATACAACAACACCACAAGCCTTGACGCAATATTGAAGTTAGCCTCAATTTCAATCGTTGCATAGAAGATGAAAATTAAGTATCGATGATCATTTTTACGATTCATCATCTTTATATTTCTTGATATTTAATTTGACTCAAAGAAAAAAAAGTTATGCCAAAAAGGATAAATTTGGGTTTTCCCAACTGGCACCGCAAATATTTGCAAATGATTATTAATTTTTTAGTTTGTAAATGTAAAAATGACTTTGATAAATTAAAAATGGAAGCAATACACATAATGACTATATAATAATGGTCCTCCAAATCATGTTTTTATATTCTTCTTGAATAAGTTCCAACTTCCAAGAAATACGAAATTGTTGTATATAACATGCATGTGCGACGCAAAGATCAATTCAACTTTTTTGTCTTTTGTTACAAACAACTTATAAAGAAAGGGTCATGTTATTAACATTTCTCCGTGACTCATGTTGTACTGGACATTGGTGTAATAATCATAATCAATCACTTATTATTTCCAACATGTTTACAGGATTGTGAGTCAGTGTGCTTTTCCAGATTATTAAATTTGATTCACTAACTGGTTGTATATTGTATTCTATTGATTACGTATTGCTTAATTACAATTTAGATACAAAATCATTACATAAGATGCGTAAACATTAATTTTATTATTATGTTTTGTTTCTTAAATGCTTTGGTACAAACATTAGGATTTCATGCATTTATCTCAAAAGAAGCCTTCAAAATTGTTGTCAAGGAACCCTATATTATATTTTCTTGTTTCTTTTTATGACATAACCTTCATCGTTTATCAAAAAGAAATTAATAATTAATTTAATTTTTTGTCATTTCAAATTCTAAAATGAGCCAGAATACGGATTATTCGTTAAACAGTTTTCTTCCATCAGGAAATATGAATACGAATTATTTGACAAACAGCTTTCAACCAACAGCAGAACGCTCGAGTCCCAATTCTATGTCATTCAATAACTATCAGGGAATGCCAGGATTCCCGATGCAAGGTTGTTGTTACCCAAATTGTGGTTATGCATTCTGCCCTCCACGTTCAAACGCATTCGAAGCTCCTAATTTGAATGTACGCGGAAATAATGGAAGCCATGTCAACTTTGCTTTTTCTCCTCGTCCTGGATTTGGAACTGAAGTTACATTTGAAGTCGAACCCAAAAAAGCACCACTTTGGAAGACGATGATGAGATGTGGATTCGTACCAATGATTAGTTGCGGGGTATTGATTTACTTACACGTTTTTAAGAATATATATTTAAATATTTTTAATACTAAGGTCCCTCCTGTTCAATTCGGAGTTAAGCCATATAAAACGAGGCCAGAAACTGCCAGTTCATCTGATTCTGAACCAGAAGAAGCTGTTGCGCCTCCTCCTCAAGAATTTACTGCTCCTAATACACCTGGTGATGTTCCAAAACCTACTGATGCCCCCGTGTCAACTCCAGGATCTAAGCCAGTCAAAGTATACAATGCCACAACAAATCCTTCAGGTAAAAGTGGTAAAGGAAAAGGATCAAAAAGTAGTCCAAATTATAGCGGTAGCGGCAGCTACAGCGGCAGTACTTGAACATCTCACACAGCCAATGAAGAATTCCGTCCAACTCCGACACGACACTTATATGAAATTGAGTAATAATTTATTAATAATTTAAATTAACGAGGCATATCAAAAATTAAATTAGTGTTTGCGTAGGATAAATGACAGATTACGTTTGATTTCATTTTCTGAAATAATTTCGGTATATATTTGGTATTGGTGAATCTGGAGGTGCGGTGATGGGAAAATGTGGATGTTGATATCGTTGAGTTATAAAATTTTGAAAATTCGATGGAGGAACTGGTGTAGGAGGAGGTGAGCGAATTTGAAGTGTAGGTAGTTGTGGTGGTGGTGGTGGTAGCATCTGTACCACTTGAGGAGGAGGATTGTAGGTACTCAGAGCTAAATTATTCGACCATAATTTTTCCAATTCCCTTCTATCATCAAGGCATGCTAGAGCAACACTGTCGAATGGACTTGCTGCAGTAGATTCAAATTCAGAATAGTTGACTCGATTCATATAAGAACTAGATTCACCATCACTAGTAGTAGAATGTACGACGTTTACTCCACTCATAATTATTTCTGTCTGAGGTTGGGGTTGTAGAAGGATTGGTTGTTCAGATTCAGCTTCTCGACGTTTTCTTTCTTCTAATTCAATTTCAATTTCCTTTCTTCTTCTCTCTAAAAATTCTTTATGACGTTCATCTCTTTCTTGCTTCTCTTTTAAATATAATTCTGAATTTGATATTGCATTATGCTCCAATTCAAAATTGTACTATAATAAATTATTATAAATATTACAAATCATTAACAACTCTTACATATTCATTCAAAAAAACTTACGTCGTATGTTGCTAAATTATCTTGAATCTGTTGAATTGGTTGAAATTGACATGGTGGCATAGGATAAAAATTCTTACGAAGAATAAATGGAACTCCATCAGTATAATAATACCCTCCTCCTCCTCCATCAGACATTTCACAAATTAAAAAAAAACGTAAGATTTTGTTATTTTTTTGGTAAATTTAGTAATTTAATTTTCTAACGAGTCATCGTCGCTGAACTCTTTACTCTGCTCTGCAGCGAGAGCAAATTACGAAGACGAAGTCTTACAATCTTTACTAAAAACATACCTCACAACCTACACTTTTTAAAAGTCGCCAAATGAAATTTAGCAATCATATTTGCTATTAAATGCTACTACATTAATTTTTCACTGTTAAATTAACAGAAATAGAATAAATTAACGATATATTTCTTTGTTAATCAAATGTATTTGGACAATTTCAATTAAAAAATTATTTCTTTTGTAAATTTATTATTGGAGGTTGTGGTTTGTGTGTTGTGATTTTTAGTACGAAGTTTGAAAAACTTTTGATGAGTAAAAATTGAATTTGTATTTTGGCGGATGAGAATTTATCATCTATGACTTGGTGGCGATTTCTGCGGAATAATCAAGCAGAAAATTCATAATTTCCATACGAAGTTTACAAAATTAAATTATGGAATTATTTTATTAGTAAACCCAATAATAAAAAACCAAGAAGTAAGACATAAAAAATATATTTCCATCTAAAATATTTCAATTGAAACAAATAAATAAAACTTTCTCAATTAATTATGTTTAAATCCGTTAATAATATATATTGTAAGTAATGTTCAGATTTTGACGTAAAAATATGAAAAATATAAAATAATATGGTTTAAAGCTTAGTTTTCATCAGATGAAAAAAATTTCATAAAATTTTCTTGGCAATGGGTATGTTTTTTTTCAAAATTTTCATGAGAAAAAATAGTTTTGATTTTGTTGACTTGTTGGCTAATTTAAGTACTGATTACAAATCTGTTGTTGGTTTTGATGTGAATTTTAAAATAAAGGAGTTTATTGCTTTGTTTTATTGGTTTTTTAGGCAATTGAATTATTACAACTTTGATTTAAAATTTACAACAAAATAGTAACCAGTATATTTAAATTAGTAATCTGATTCTCATTGAAGAAATTTTTTTTTCTCTTGAAAAATAACACATATTCACGAGAAAATATTTAGAGAAATTTTTTTCTTTGAATTTTGATGAAAATTGGCTGATTTAAAGATTTAAACAAAATCTTGTTAAAGTCCGTTAAAAACCAATGTCCGAAGACCTCTAAAGCTGACACGAGTATAATATTTATTCTGATATAAACTTAAAATAAAATTGTCAAAATAGCATTATTTATTTTTAAGTTAATTGTTGTTTTGGTTAAATGTTGAATGTGAACATATAAGAGTCAATTATTGAACTTTGGACAAATTCCTATGAAGAAAAAACATTTCCATTCAAGACATTTTCTCACCCCACTAGTACTACCAGGTACCGATCAAAGGTCATTTACAGGTCAACCAATAGCAGCTCGCCTTCTGGCAAAGCATTCCCAAATAGAATAATTTTAATGTCCGTTTAACCAATCGGAAACTTTCTGGAGCCTCGCAAATAAATTTTAGTTTACAATAAAATTTAACTGTATTTCTCTTGTATTACACAATGGAAACTTGAGAATTGTTTAGTTATATTTTCGTCGAATTCAGTTTATGTGAATTCATATAATCATAATTAAACGTGATCAGATTCGGACTTGTATTTCTCAGTTGAATTTTCTGGGACGTTGAAGGAAGATCAAAACTAGAACTTAACAAAGTTACTGAATATTATCACTACCACTACGAAACAATGATTGGAAGAATATTGATATCCCTTATGCTGATTGGCGCTGCTGTAAAGGCTAATCCAATTTTAACGTAAATTAATGAATTAATATTTGATTTACACTTCTTTTTAATATTTTTTTTGCATTATTTAAACAGAGAATATAGGAGCGTTTTATCAAAAGAAGTCGGCCTCTTAGAAACTACTGGTGAACCTGGGTCTTCAATCGAGCAATATTATTTCTACAGCATTGGTCCAGATCCAATCAAAGAGATTGAAAATGGTATCATGTCTCAAGTGGAAGCAAAGACGCCGTCACCAGTGGATAATACCTTGCAAGACTTGGATCAAGAAGATGTCGCTGATAATGCTGTTGAGATTTTAAATCTAGATAACACACAAGTAAAATCTGAGACTGGACTCATGGATAATTCCGTAATCGAAGAGATACAAAAGGTGGATTTTGATCAAGCGATGACGGCCTTTATTTGGGACAATTGGAAAGGTATGAAATTGGGTCTGGAAGACCTTAAATATTTCTCCTCAGGGTCTTCATCAGTCGATCCAGAATCCAACAACACTGAAGATGAGCCAGGAGAAGTACATGAGCCGGTTAATGATTCTTCAACTGAAAAGGAGCCGCATTTCGAGTCAAATATCCATAAAATTCTTCATGAAACTAGGCATTTTGGATTTGGAATGCTTATATTTGGATTTTCAACAGTGAGTCTCGTTGCTGCATTCATCATCTACAACAAACATCAATATATCATCAAGAAAGTTTTTGTAGAATCTCAGCATACGAACGTTGCGATTACAGCTTCAGAAACAAGTAAAAAAATTTACTATTCAATTAAAAAGTTTAATTTGACACTTTCGCATTTGATTCCAGTGTCACCATTGTTTACAGATCGTATCAAAGTGAACAACAAATCCAAGGCTATTTATTTTGTTCCAAATTCCAATAAGGAAAAGGAAGCCTCATGTGCTCCACCACCTTCATATGCTGACATCAATAATTACATGGATTGAAGCAGCGTAGCATTTTCTGAAAAAAATAATTTTTTTTTGCTGCAATCAATTTTTATTTAATTTTAGAACAACTTAACAATCATATTTACTATAAACTGGGTGTTCAACTTTTATTCTTGAATTAAATCATTGGTTATCCTCTTCAATTTATTATTAATTTTTTGAAGTATTTTTTTTCTACATAATTTGAATATGTCAAAATACAAGATGATATTTATGTCAATACTACTAAAAATTTAACCATGTACTCGTGTAACTTTTAACCATAAAAAGCATAACGGCAAAGTTGGAGCTTTCAACGCGAGACGAAAGAAAGAAAGACATGAAAAAATATTTAAGTCAGGCCGTATTGTAAAGGGAGTTTTTTTTATATGCGTCAAAGGACCAAGTTTACATATTTCAAATTCTTTCTCTGCCTGAAAATGTCAGTGTGTCGGAATCCTTCCGAGTATGGAAGGAGTTTAGAGAGAAAGTCGTTGAGAAAAAAAAAGTCGTAGATGTTGTTTGTTGTGATGAAAAGAAAGCCAAAAGAAAAGTCAAACGACTTGAAAATGGTTCACATAACCATAAGACACTACTGCTCAGTCATAATAGCAATATCCTATTCAAGTTTTTTATAACCATATATTTTATTATAGGTCACTTTCAAAAACCTTTGCTTGGTAATATCATCTTTTTTCTTTTGTTTGTTTCAAAATGTGGCTCATGTGTATCGCTTTTCCCTTTTTCGAAAAATGAAAGGAACTTGAGGATCAGATCTTATTATACTCCCACCTCGTAAATTTCTTCTGACACTTTCCATTTTCACTTTCTTTTTTCTGATACGAAGGTCTCCTTTAAGTTCTCCACTCTGCTTTCTTTCTCTCTAATGCCATTGGAAAGGGATAAAAAATACCATTGTACGGAAAGGGACACGAAGAGGAATCATATTTCTCTTATTTATTCCATACGATAGAACAGGAAAACGGACTCAGTTTCCAAAATAGGATTTCCGAATCGTCTACTCAGGATTTAGGTGTCAAAGCATCATCCGTTGAAACTTGGAATAATAGGATACGGTCTCCAGAATTTTAATACAAACCACAGAAAACTAAAAGACGCGTGACGATGAAATATAACCTTTAAGAAGTGAAAAGGAAATTTTTATAAATGATGTGTCCATTTCCATTTATGTGGTTTTCATTCTCATCTCAAGCGAAATAGACACATGGGGAGAAAATGAGTGAAAGTTACAACAATGGAATAAATCTGTATTTATAATAATTTAAACTTTCAAAGAAAATGTTATTATTTTTCTATAGTATACTAAAGTAAACTTTGACATGTTTACAACAACTTAACGTAATAATGATATAATCGGGAGATATAAACTCGCATACAATTAAATAAGACGAATTGATGATGTAGTTAAGTTCAACTTGATTTTCGGCTTTCTTTCCATTCCTTTCTTCTTGAAGCACTTAAAACTTATCATTCAAATTTTAAAAAATAATTTAGAGCAAAAAAGTTTTGTCAAAACTTTAAAGTTTTCTTTTCCTGATATTGTACACTGAGAGACATATGAAAAAAGGCTACAGGAAATGGAAAAATTAAACTTTAATTGGCAAGGTGAATAACAAGAAATACAGACGTTAAAGTGTTTTGTAATTCAGGAAAAGTTAGAGTGCGTTTGGCAGATTAACAATATTAAAAATATTTAATTTAAAAAAGAAGGAAAACTCTTGAATATTTTATATTTGCTAGTACAGCAATAAGTAATACTGTCAAGTTCTTCCTCTGAAACGGAATATGTTTATGCTAATGGAATGAAGTGAAAAGTAATATGTGTAGCAAACCACAAATGAAAAAATGGGAAATGTTCTTCTTTTTTATTATAAAAGTCGGTAAGAAATTAAATTCTCAAGTTTTCATTGAAATTGAAATTTAGGAGAGATTTTTTGGTCTGGAGCTTCTTCAAGTTATTATCCATTATTAACAAGTGAATGACTTGATTGATGATTTCGCTTCATCATCGTCGAAAAAGAGAGTAAAAAGTGAGTTTGAGGATGTTCTTGTAGGTTTTTTTTTTGGAGAAAGTGAGAGTGAAAGTGAATGAGTTCTTTTTAGTAACTTGACGAAAAGAGAAGCTAAACCAAAGAATTTGCATTTATTCCAACAAAATCCTGGAACATTCATTCCTACTCTTCCATATATAACATCACAGACCACCACATTACAAATTACTTGTCTCATCGATCCAGAAGGATTTTCTTTCGTTTTCATTTTAACACTATTCATTTTCAAACATTCATCTTTTTCACTACCATGCCTAGAAAAGAAATCTAAATTTTCACCTCTTTGTTTTATGCCTTTCATTCTCATGAACACATGTCACGTGTCATGGTAGTCATGAAATGAGCTCTGTAATGTAATATGTCTTCAGAACCACAGACTCAGAATTTCCTTTTGTTTATTCAAAGATTATGTTGGAGAAAGTTGATGGACCGTCTGTCAAGGGAAGAAGGAAAAGTTAATGAGTTCTCGCATCTCAAACACACTAAAGTCAATTTTACACCAAGGCATGAAACATGATGAGAATTATATTTTAGTTCTTACATCAGTGTTCTAAATCTTACACGAATACTTAGAAATAGTTGAACTCTTTTCTATTTACCATTAAAATAATAAAGTTTTAAGGGAGTTGTTTATAGAGATGAGAGAGCATGAGTTAGCTTTGCTATTGCGTACTGCCATACGAGAAAAGCACT
>JAQGCN010000295.1:0-27075 GCA_034699725.1 Friesea truncata
CCTCACGGCTTTTTCCGGGTCTGGACCCGGAGGGAACCGGGATTCCGGGATCCAACCGGGACCGGGTTCCAGCTATGGTTTTAACAACAAACATGAACATTGCACGGGGTATGGAAAAGATACAAAGAAAATAAAATACGAATTCATGCATGAATAGGTTTAGCTTATCTCGGCAATATCGAAATATTAAAATCGTATATTAAATACTATTAAGGATTCTTTGGTTGATGATAGAAATACATTTCAAAGTTTCAATTTCGTTGACATTAGTTTAGTTTGAATTAATATTTCTATAAGTATTTCTCCTTTTAATTTCTTTTTCGAACATTATTTTAACATTGTTCTTTCTTTTGGACTTAATAAAACTTATAATTTTAAATTTAATGTAAACTATAGCTACAACATTCAATGGGAACGCTGTTAAAGTAATATCTAATGAATAATATTGAATTGTAGAAAAATGTCGAGATTGTGGTAAGTACGATATATGTTACTTCATAACCACGCTTTGCCAACTCATGAAATAATGGCTAATACGTTGAACGATGACTTGTACTTCTAGTTAATGTTAATAAAATAATTTTGCCAGAAGTTGCACTATGAATTAAAAGAGCTAAAATTGTCAAAATTTAAAAAGTTTTAACCGATCATTTGCATATGATAAAGTGAAGGGTTTTTCATTTAAACAAAACAAAATTATGAATGGAAGAAGGATTAACTAAAAATCGACGAAGAAATTTATTGGAACAATGTACAATTTAATTTTTCTTGTTCCATTATATATAAAAAGAGAGGAAACAGATTTTTGTAAATCACTTTTTAAGTTTTCGAATATATTTATGCTGATTAATTAATCTAAAGAATTGAAATACATTTGAAGCATCATGTGAGAAAGTCCTTTACAAAAACCAGCCAGCGAATGTCAATCTAAATAATTTATTCAATCTTTATTATTGTTCTTGTATTTAAAATGAGCTTAAATAAAAAGATTTTATTTTGGTGAACTGTTAGAATTTATTATAATTATGAAACACAACAGGAATTAAAACACTTCTAATATAACAATAAACTAAATAGGAAAAAATAATGAAATAAACCCTTAATTAATTAAAGGGGTAACCATAATAGCAGCAGATGGTGTTGATATAGCACCAAAAGCTAAGAATTAACTACTTTTAAATCAATATTATTGACAAAGTGTGCGGTGAATAATTTTACAGCGATAAGTGAAATATTCTGTCAAGGCCAAGAATGTACACCAACATTCCATAATCCAATACTTTTTGCGTCTAACAATTCTTACAAAACAATATTTTCATTTAGAAATCTATCCGGATTATAAATTGTTGGATTATTAAAATTTGTTAACTTCCCCGCAAGCAATAAATGTGTAGGCACAACTGTATAATCCGAATTACCAAGATAATAAGGTCAAATTACAGATTGAATCATATTTTTACATCCAAGTGATATGCTATTTCATGTAAAACAACTTGATTCCATAACACATGCGCTCAACGTTTTATTTTGCAAAATATCTTTTGCGCTGATATCATCATGCCCTAATTCTTGTTAAATTATTTCCCACATATCTCGTCTTCTAGTCAATTCAAGGATAGTATGCGACGCTAGATCTTGTGGAACTGTTGATATTGCCCAAAAGATAGTAAGTAATGCTTGACACTTCTTCTTGGATTTTTCGTCCTATTACAGGTTCAGCATTAATGTCAGCAGCTGGTGAGTCATTTAATTCTGAATCATCAACATGTCTTTTGACTTTAGCAAAAATATTGGATAAAAATATTTTGCGATATTTACGAATAATTCTTTTCATAATCAAATCAACGAAAAATGTTGGGAAAAGAAAATTAAAAATACAATTCTAGTTAACAACTTTAGTAACGATTCATTTTAAATCCAAATATTGCTTTAAACAATCCTTGTTGCAATGGTTGATCGACTGCATATTGCATATCAGATACTTTTGTTGGATCTTCTGCTACTAATTGTTCTTTGAAAACTTTAATTGAATTCCGTATTTCTTTGTTTAGAATCAATAAATGTTTTGCTATATGTCCAACAAGTTGTTTGAGCTATTGAATCCAAAATTTCTGAAAATGCTTTTAAAACACCAAACTCTTGAAATAATTAATCAAAAGAAAAATTTGATTCAACTGCTCGAAATTATTCCAATATAAATTCACGTTCATGTTGCCAATAAATAAGTGCCTAGCATCAACTTCAGGCGGTGTAAGGCTTCCTAAAGGACCACGAAACTTTTTTTGTTAAAATTTAGCGAAATATTGAGCAAGTATTAGAATAGCTATTATCAATGTTTCAAGTATTCTAAAATAAAAGTTTCTGATGTAAACTTTTCTGAAAAATTCTGTGATTCGAATTGCCTAATGTGGCTTCGAGGTTAGTTGGAAGATAAGATAAAAAAGCAAATTTAATTTCCTGAATTTCGATTGGTTAATTTTAGTTCATGATCTTAATCTTACTCAAGCTAATAATATGCTTCGAATATGAAACGGTTTAAAATGGCGTAAAGAGAATAATGTCGATCAAGTACTTGATTGGGAAACCTCTTTCAGAGTTTTTCTCGGATTATGCTTACGAAATTGTAGTAAATGATTACGGTGGACATGTAAACAAATTTGAAAAAATGAATCTTACTATCAATAATAAATTTGATTTTAATTCTTTTTTAATTTCAAATAAAAAGTTGGAATTACAATTACAGATTTAGGAAATTGAGATGTCAGAAAAGCAATAAACGCTGGAAATTCTGAAGTATTTGTGAAATATGCAATCCAATTCTATGAAAGAATGCTTTAAAAAATGAAAAAGAATTCACAGGAATTTGGAAAAGAAGTTACTCAATTTTTATTTATGTTGTGGATATGAGTGGCTATTTAATGAAACAGTTTAACTTCAAGTGCTAGTAAGATTGTATCTAAAAAATAATTTTAGAGTAGCAAGTTTATAATTCCTATAAATTGTAGCTGTTAATGCAATTCTACAAGTTGCAACCCAATTTGATTAAATTATCCTGAAACACTCGCTATTTGTTACGTGCAGGGTAATTGAACTTGTTTATGTTGATCCGCTTAATAACAATATTAATATAATAAAATAATATTAATATTAAGCGGATCAACATAAACAAATTTAGTTAACCCTGGTTACGTGGTAAATACAACAATTATATTTCAAATATTGTTCTGTGTAATTTAACCATTTTTGTCAGCTAGAACAATTGGAAAATTGAATTTTTATACAAACCCTGAAAAATGGCAACCAATTTTTCAGAAAACTTTTCCGATGAAATAGCCTTCTTCCAAAATGCGCTGGCTCATGGGTGAGCAAGAAGGTGAAATTAACTAAATTGTTTACAAGGAATGTTCTTAAGCTAAAAATTTAAAATTTTTAAGAACAAATTGTGTCATCATGAAGATTTATTTAGAGTATGACTCTTCGTTTCCTTTGACTGAATTTATTACGTTTATGAGTTGAGTTTTTTAAATTAACATTAAGATGCTCTGTTTTAAACTCAAACTATAGAATAGAGAAGGCAACTAATAAATCAGCCAGCCGCTGAACAATCCATGAAATTGTTTCCAGTAAATATTCCCGTCTTTCTATTTTAAAAAATTTCCACACCCAAATTACAATTGTTCGCCGACTCTTCCAAAATCCCCAATCTTCAGCATAACGCTTACGCTTCCTATTAGTCATTATTTTCTTTGACTTTGTTATCAACTCTTTGCTTTTTGTACCAATTTCAGTCAATTTTTCGATTACAAATAGTAATCCAGGTGTCAAAATCGCACTTACTACGCCAACCATGATATAAGTAAGTAGAGGAAGATCTACAGCTATGAGTGCAAAGTTCAGCGCAACTGATTGGATTATACCGCTAGTCATAGCATGGAGCACCAACTTTCTGGATGCATCATTTACAGCAATGTTCAACACTTGTAGTATTGTGTAATATTTTTGAATTATTACTAGACTTGAACGCCATGTGCCTTGAAATCTGCAAGAATTTAAAGAACTTGTTAAAGTTCTGACCAAAATCGTCACTGTTGTTTACAATTCTAATTCTTACGAATTAAGAATATGAAGCCATTCAAATGTTGAAGTAACGTAACACAACGCAATATCTCCAGCGAAAATCATGTGTAATCCTCCATGAATATTTGCGATTGCGAGAATGAGAGATGCAGCAACGAGATTACAGTTGAGAATTATACGATGGTGTAAAGGCAATTCGGCCAAATTTCTTGTTCCATGAAGAAAAACAGATGCTTCCGCGACATAGAAATTAAGCGTAGTTGACAGAGGATTAGTAGTGTAAAATGCAAGGAAAAGTGTCGGCCATAGAAATATGATAACAATTGCTCCTAATGCTGTCACCAGAATAATAAATGAGGATGAGTAATGAATGTAACCCTTTCGTTGTTTTGGAATATCAACATTAGACCCTTAAATTAAATTTTTAGTTAGTACTTTTAATTTATAGTATTTCAACTTTTATTCGTTAACTTACCCATTTCATGTTCAGTTTTAAAAAAAGTATTTATTACTTGAACAAATGGCTTCACAGATGCTACTACATCAATTTGTACTCCAACGATATGGTATACAGAATCGCTAATAAAGCTCCGAGAAAAATTTGTTCAGCAATTTTTAACGGTAACCAAATTATTGAAAATATCAACAAGATGAGTGAAGTAATCTGAACAAAAACTAAAAATATAGAGAGGAAATAATATATTTTAAGACGGTTTGACTTTAAAAGAGACAAGTTTAAAACTTTGCCATTTGCATCATATTCACCATTGTATGGGAGAAGATAGAATTTAGATGAAACATTGATTAAAGTTTTAATACACTCAATATCTTGTTTAGAAATCATGACAATTCATAGAATTAAGACGTACTCACTCGTGAAAATTCAAAATGGTTGTATTACAGTAAACCACCAATCTTCCGTTTAACTTAAAGTTAAAACTGCATGTATGAAACTTAAAATATTTAATATTCGTTTCAAAAGTTTTTAATTGGAAAAAGCAAGACCTCAAATGGAAAATACTAAAAGAAATTTTTGAAGACGTATGTATAGTAAAGCAGTAGTTAAGTAGAAATATCGACCGATAAAATCTTGTACCTTTCTTGACGTACATCGTACATAATTATTAATTCAGTATTGCAATTGTAGGTATGTAGATAAAAAAGTTAAATATGGTTACTTAGATTCATGATAGTAATACCCTAGTATTTCTCTGCAAAGCTTTTCCAATTTCAAATATTTTTTAAGACGTTGGTTAAAATTGTGAAAATGAAGTTTAGTTTTTGTTTTGTCTGAATTATTGCCGTATATATTTTATTAATCAACAAAATCAGGTAAAAAAAAATTACAACATGGGATACTTAACAGAAATCTATCAATGGTTTTAACAATTTTATTAATAAGTTCAATAAGTTAAAGTACATTCCTTTGTAGGAAATGATTTTAATAAGCCATCTAGATAAAAGAATTTGAAAAATAATCTTACTATTAAAAATAAATTTGACTTTAATTCTTTTTTTAAATAAAAACTTGGAATTACGCATTTAGAAAATTACGATGTCCGAAAAGCAATAAACCCCGGAAATTCTAAAGTATTTGTGAATCCAACTCTTTGAAAGAAATGCTTCAAAAAATAAAAAAGAATTCTCTGGAATTTTGAAAAAAAAGTTAGTCAATTTGTGTGCATATGGTTAGGTATTCTATGAAACAGCTAGTACGATTAAATCTAAAAAATAATTTTAAAGTAGTAGGTTTATAATTTTCATAAATTGAAGCTATTAATGAAATTTTACAAGTTGCAATTCAATTTGATTTAAATTATCACAAAACACTCGCTAATTGTTATGTGGTAAATACATCAAGTATATTTCAAATATTATTCTCTACAATTAAACCATTCTTGCCAGTTAGAGCAAAAGGAAAATTGAATTTTTATACAAACTCTAAAAAATGGCAACCAATTTTGCAGAAAACTTTTCCGATGAATAGTCTTTCTCCAAACAACGCTGGCCCCAAGAGTGAGCAAGAAAGTGAACTTAACTAAATTGTTTACAAGGAATGCTTTCAAGATAAAGATTTAAGATTTTTAAGAACAAATTGTATCCTGACGAAGATTTATTTAGAATATGACTCTTATCGTTTCCTTTAATTTAATTTTACGTTTATGTGTCGAGTTTTTTAACTAACATTAAGATGCTCTGTTTTAAACTCAAACTATAGAACAGAGAAGGCAACTAATAAATCAGCCAGCCGCTGAACAATCCATGAAATTGTTTCCAGTAAATATTCCCGTCTTTCTATTTTAAAAAATTTCCACACCCAAATTACAATTGTTTGCCGGCTCTTCCAAAATTCCCAATCTCCACCATAACGCTTCCTATTAGTCAATATTTTCTTTGACTTCGTTATCAACTCTTTGCTTTTTGTACCAATTTCAGTCAACTTTTCGATTATAAACAGTAATCCAAGTGTCAAAATCGCACTGACTACGCCAACCATGATATAAATAAGTAAAGGAAGATCTACAGCTATGAGTGCGAAGTTCAGGGTAACTGATGTGATGATACCGCTAGTAGATGAAACATTGATTAAAGTTTTAATACACTCAATATCTTGTTTAGAAATCATGAAAAGACAATTTATAGCGTACTCACTCGAGAAAATTCAAAATAGTGATAATGGAGTAAACTAACATACCTCCGTTTAACTTAAAGTGAAAACTAATGTATGAAATTTTAAAATATTTAATATTCGTTTCAAATGTTTTTAATTGGAAAAACTAATAACACTAATGGAGAATATTAAAAGAAATTTTTGAAGAAGTATATGTGTAGGAAGTAAGAAGTATCGATCAATGCTATCTTATACCATTCTCGTTCCTAATTTTCAAGACGTACATCGTACATAATTATTAATTCAGTAGTAAATTATTAATCCAGTATTCCGATTCCTCCGGTATGTATCTAGCAAGCTAAACATCTTTACTAAATCATGACCGTAAAACCCTAATATTTCTCTGCAAAGCTTTTCCAACTTCAAATGTTTTTTAACACGTTGGTTAAAATTATTAAAAGGAAGTTTGAGTTTTGTTTTGTCTGAATTATTACCGTATGTATTTTATTAATCCACAAAATCAAGTTAAAAATTAAACGTGGGATACTAAACAAAAATCAACTAATCAGAATAAAGGTTTTATAAATTTTATTAATAAGTTCAATAAGTTAAAGTATAATTTTGTTATTGCATTTTACAAAATTATTAGCAAAATATTAGACTTTATTTTAACCATGTGAAACTAGAATAGGTATTCCGAAAAAACGATAAGAATCCAGATGTTCATTTTCGTAATGATCTGCCGGTATTTCATGATGAGTGTAAACTGGAACATGATGAGTTCCAGCATGACTATCAGTGTGCCGTTTTACACGTTCCACAGTTCCTAATTTATAAATGATTTTTAGAAAACACACAATAATTAACTTAAATTCTTTGAAACTTCATTAATGAAAGTTAGACAAAAAGATCGCTTTCTTACTTGCTTCTGAAATCTTTGTAAAAATTTCAAAAGTCAAAAAAAGTATTCCAGAGAAAATTAAAGTTGATGTTTTCATTTTGTAGATAATTTATTAGGTATTTTCACTTCAAACTGTACTCAAATATAATTAAACTTATGACTTGAAAATTTATACTGAAAAGTTGTAAGCAAGGTTAAATTGTTATTCAACAATTTGAACATCCGTTTCTGATACTAAAACAAATTAAATGACTTCGCACTTTTAAAATGATAAATGAATAGTAAAATTGCTAAGAATTTCCTGTGTTTTTTAATGACTTAAATAATTTTATGTATATATTTATTTACAAGGCTAATAGCCTTTAATTAAATAACGTTAAAAATTAAAATATAAATTAAGAGGCTTTGTGTTTGTTAACATGGTGATGTTGTTAAATCAATTCCAAAATAGTGTAAATGATAATCGAAACTATATTCTTCATTCACTGAATTTGAGCAGTTAGGATCTTCGTATACCAATTTAGAACAGTACTTTGGTTCAGTTGAATTAGGTGTATTAATCCAAAGTTCATTCTGATGATGAATATATCCAAATGTACTAGGTGGAAGATGTGGTACAATATCTCCATAATTTGTTACACGAGCATAAGGTATTTCCCATCCGTTAACTTCAGCAGCAAAGTGTATATTTCCAACTCTTGGTTCTCCATAAGTGTATATTTCAAAATAAGTCTTTGGAAAATGTTTCCCTGAACGTATCATGTATAACGTAAGAACGGCCATTGATCCTCCTAAACTGTGACCAGTAAATACAACCTTGTATTTTGGGTACTTGTGTATTAAATCTCTGACTCCTGATAAAACTTTTTTGTATATTGAATTTGTAGCTAAGTAGAATCCTCTTTGTACAAATACATCCCATTCCCAACTACGAATTGATAATTGTATAACATCCAAATCTTCAAGAAAATTTGTAAGTCCAACAGTACCACGAAATGCCACCACGATTTTTTTACGAATCGTATCCAATGCTATGAATCCAAAAGTATCGTAAAATGAATTTGACACAAATTTAATAATTCGTATATCAGATTCATTCCGAAAACAGTACCTGCATGACCATTTTTGTAAAACTTCCGTTTGGTTGCAGTATGTTGCAGCGGATATGAAATTGTAATATCTTGCATTTTGAATGGAAGGTTGTTTAAGTTTATTCACATGAAGTTCTATATCTGTTCTAACGTCTAATATTAATGAAACAACTTAATCAATTATACTATTATTAACTATATTTATGTTAGCAAGATCAAAACTAATATGAAAAATATATTTAAATAATTTTCGTTGCATTGGAACTTTTTAATTTTTTCTTCTACATTTTAAATCTACTGTGACGGGAAAATTCAACAACGCCGTATTTATATCATTGTATTGTAAACCACAGCTACAGATTATGTAATGATTTAGTAAAAATGATATATACGCATAGTCATACTTAAATCTACTGAACGCATCATTAAATCATAATTTTTGGTAGAAGTTATAAATTCACCACAGAACAATGCTTTGTAGCAATTTCAATGTTTTGTGAACATTTGATAAAAATACAATCATTTTACAACTTTATGAAAAATTATAAGTTCAAATATCAAATCACTGTCAATGACATTAGTATTTATAATGTAATTTGTATTTGTTAATGTTGCATCTTTGTTTACAAGCCTGTCCCATTTCAATAATTATCAAATAGAACTTATTTTTAATTCTGTAGGGATTTTTAGCAATAACATAGGAATTTAGAAAGGATACCAATTAAGTCCCCCGAAGAAATAGTGAAACACCCCTAAACATTTCCCCCGAATAAACTACATTGCTGAAATGTTTTCCGTTTTCTTTTTATTTGGAATCGGCGTGGATTTTTCATAAATTTATTTGGGATAGGTTTTGTCGTTTTAATTTAAACGTGTTTAGTTTTCATTTAGGCTTGTGCATCAAGTGTTTGGGGTTAATTTTGAAGTATATCGGAGCTTTGACGATATTTTGAAGGATTTTGAATTCGATTGTTCTGAAATTGATCAAACAACTATTAATGTTATAATTAAAATTTTCCCCATTGTGGTATATGTAATATGCTCCTTTGGAATTTTATTCAACTTTTTAAGTGCTACACTGTTATACTTCAAAAATCAATGAGAAATTCAACGAGTTACATTATGATTTCACTTACTTTCTGTGATACTTTATTCTTAGTTTCTTGTTTGTTAACTACTTCAGAATTCAAACTCCTTTTTATGCCTTCCTTTTTATACAACAAAAATTTGATCACAAGCAATGTTGTTTATCCTCTTCAAAAAATTGCTAAGTCACTTGACTTCAACTTTTTCGAATTGATTGGTTTTTGTTTATTTTGCATTGTCAAATATTATGCTTTACATGGTAAATTGGATCAATTTACATGACAATACTCGTAACAGTTGAAAGATATATTGCTATAAGTTATCCACTCCGTTGTAAATCCATGTTCACAGGAAAGAATACAGTCAAGTACATTGTAAGTGCAGTGGTATTTTGTAATATATTGAATGTAAGACGATGGGTGGAGAATATTAAATTGAATTACGATGCAAATTCACCACTTTGGAGTAATTGGTACTAAACAACTACACAAGTTTATGAATATTTATATCTAAAAATCATATGGTACACATTTACTTACGTTTTTCCATCAATTTGTATCATTGTCTTTAATTCAATCATTGTTAAGCAGGTAATAATATTTAATAAGTTAAATTCTTATCTAAATTTAAAAATCCGAATTTTATTTGCAGGCAAAGAAAGCATTTGCTGATCGACAGAGATTTCTAGCCGGTTCTCAACACGGACAAGAGGGTAAGTCACTAACGAGAGTACTGTCAACTGTTGTAATTATATTTCTAATTTGTAATACTATAAGTGGTGTTATTAATTGGATTTTTATATCACACAATGTTGAGCCTGCAGTTGCTGAAACATTTGCAATTCTTCCCATTATTATTAATTCGTCGTAAAATTTATTTTGTATTATCTTATGGGTACACATTAATATGCTTCACATTTTTAACGAAACCGATACCGAACTCAAAGCTCATAAAGACCTTTTAGTAGTACTCTTCCTATGTCGAATCTTAAATTCTAATAATATCTCATTTAATAATTCTTTATATATTATAATAGTTATAATCCTAATTGAATGTAGCTAGCAGATGGATGATTTGTCCACAGAATTGTCCCCGCGTATTACTCTCTGTGTGTTTTATTGGAAACAGAATGTTTTTTCAAAACATAATAACCAAAATATTTCATTGGAAGCAATTAATTTCTTGTTTCTTGCTTCTTTTAACTACATTTATTACATTTGCTAAGAGGAGTTTCTAAATTGAATGATTCAAATTCTGTTTTTTTATGAATTCTTCAAAAAATTTGAAGTATAACTTCGGATTTTTGTCACAAATGATTCCATCATGAGCAGGTATAATTCAATAAGGTAATTTTTAAGACTTAGTATTTTCGCAATAATGAGCATATAAAATTCAAGCAAAATAACAACAATACTAATTGCAATACAATAAAAGTAAATTATAAACCCTGTATAAATATTTGATTCCAAACCCAATGGCAACGGAATTCTAGTCAAGTAGCTTCGTCTTGTTGCATTCACCAGTAACTTATCCTCTTGTGTTGGATTGTACATTTTGTACCACTTTTCACAGATCTGATAAATTCCAATCGCCATCAACCTCTGCAATCCTTTATACAAATCCATATTAATTTTATTAGTGCCTACAACGTAAACTGCTTTCCATTCAAGGGACAAAGTATTCTTTCCCTTCTTCAATGATGAAAGTTGACTACTTTTGCTCTTTGCGTATGTAATAATTGCATCGAGTTGCTTATCCTTGTCAATGTAACCAATTCTATCACAGCTTGATAGAAACTCAATAACATGGTCGAAATTAAGGGGCTCAATTTTATTCCGAGTAAATGGTGCCTTAAGTAAAAGTGCCTTTCGGAAAGGCAGGTAATAATGTGAACTGTGTTTTGTATGATTTACTTTCTTAAAAATTCCAACAAATGAGTTTGAACAAAACCATATTAGATCACCGTAATTATGTCGATATGTTGTGTTTCTAAGCATTTCTGTGATGCTCTGAATGTTATTTTGTTTCATATAAGATATAATTCTCGAGATATCTATTCCACACTTTTCTTTGTAGTTCGGCAGCGGTGGGAACGAATCCAAAATTGCATCGTAATGAGAATGTTTTTCAAAATATCTGACGTATTCATTACAAATTCCGTAAACAATATCTCTGCCCTCCTTGAAACAGTTGTACAAATATAATTCGTTAAATCCTTCATATGCATAGCCAAACTTCTCTGCAGAATTAACATTACCAATAACATCATCAAAATTTCCGGAATACACAAATACAAATTCTGTTGGTTGAGCCACTGAATTCCATTTGGCTGTAACAGGAATTGGTGAAGTTAATTCTGATACAAAGATTCCTTTGTATGCGTTGACGAGTGTCACAACTGCAACTAACCAACAGCACAGAATGAGATTAGTATATTTGTTTAAGAGAGAGCTAGAAATTGTTGGACTAACTTCAAGTGCGGAAGATACGTTAAACATAACCAGTTGAATATATTGTCTAATAATTCTTAGGATGTTAAAAGGATTCTTATAATTCAACACTTGGATTGAAATTGGTAAAACAATTAATATTAATGTAAATATTACAGCCCATGTTCCAGTGTCGTAAGGGGATGCATAAAACCCAAAAGACATTCTAGACCCAACGCCGTCACAGGTTACGAAATTAAAATATTCAATTCCAGTTGGTATAACGTATATGGAACTGAAGAATCTAAAATTCGTATCATAATAAATATTCTTCCCTATTTTTACCCCGATGTTAATGCACATCTTTTTATAATCTTCCTTACAGCATGGTAAAAGTATTCGTGTCTGCTCAAAGCATAGTACGGAATAAACGTAATGAAATGAATATAAAGTAAATTCGTGCATTAAGTTTCTCCCAATTAGTTTTGGTGTTACTTCATTAACATGAATATATTTGGTATAGTTGAGGCTTGAAAACACAGCATTGAATCGATCTAATTTTAAAGTCGTCCGCACCCACTGTTCAAGAAAATTTCTCCAGTTTCTATGTTCTGGTGGCAACTTATCTTGTATTTCAAACCCTTCCAGTTTGTACCATAATGCAATTTTGTACGATAAAATGTAGAAGGTTGTACTCTTTTTGTTGTACTCTACTTTTTTTAACTGGTAGAATATTATAATTGATTTTGTTGTATAATACAAATTATGGTAAAAGTATTTATTGACTTCGTCGATTGTTTTTAATTGGTTCTTACTCAAAAAATGTATTGTTACTTTTTTGGAATTAATGGTATCAATACCATAGGATTGAAATAGATGTATAATTTTATTATTTTCAATTTCAAATACATAAGGGAATACAAAAAAGTTGTGAATACAACTTACAATTCTTATCATAAATCTGTTTTCATGGCTGTCAAAACAATTAAAAAATTTCGCAGAACTTGAATAGTTTTCTTGAATTATTATTACAACAGGGGCTGTTATTCCTGTGAAAATAGTGTTATTATGTTCGTATGAATGTATTATATTTAAACATTCCTCGTATTCGTTTACAATATCTTCAAAATATTGGATCTTTTGTAGTAGAAATACGCCTGCTGGAAAAAATAAAAGTTTAACAAGTATCCCACTGCTTTTAATTAAATTCATAATGCAATTTTTCGCTGCTACTTTACAGGTTGAATATTGTTGAAAAAATGAAATTGAACTAAAAGATGTTTAATTTACTTTTGAAAAACAACATGCAATACACTGTAATTGGGATATTTAAAAACTAGCAACAAAAATTCGAATTCCTGCAATTAAATTTTCGTGTATGAATATAAAATGAACATGTTAGAACAACATGTTTTATAAAATGTAATTTATTTACGAAAAAAGATATAGACTCTATACAAAATAAAAATACAAAAATTGTAGGGTAGCAAGTACAAGTAGAAACTACTTGTAGTATTGTGCAATATTTTTGAATAGTTACGAGACTTGACGGGCGTGTGCTATGTAGATTGCAAAAATATAATATCAATATATGAATCTTGTTAGAGTACTCGTCAAAATCGTAACCGTTGTTACAATTCTAATTCTTACGAGTCAAGAATATGAAGCCATTCAAATGTAAAAGTCGCATAACACAACGAAATATCTCCAGTGAAAATCCATGATTTGCGATTGCGAGAACAAGAGATGCAACTATATAGGCTATAACAAATTTTACTGCGCACCGTTGGTAGCGGGCGGGAAAATATGAGTAGTTTTTCCACATTGAGTGGCAGCTGAATTTTGAATTTATTCGCAAAGTAAACAAAACACCCTTTTTATTTGTTTCGCATTGAATATTGAAATAGTTTCGTAGTGGAATTATTTTTTTGGTTTAATTTTTATGTTAACCAATTTACCAAAATGAAATTGTGTCTAAAATTAACTCAATCGAGCTCAGAGATTCTAATTCTTCGCAAGAACGGTAATTATTTCTTAGTAAATGTTTTTGGAGAAGCATCAAATGAATTGACTTTGTTTTTAATAGAACTCATAACCCAACTCAAGATTTTAATTCGACGGTAGCATCATCATCATTATCAACTGATGATATTTATAAACCACCTCCACCATATCCAGGATACAATCACTCTTCTAGATTAAGGAGTTCCTCTTCTCTAGCACATGCTGAAATACTTCATAAAATTAGCAACGATCTTCAAAATGGTAGATTATCAGCAGCTAATTCACATGATTCTTTACCAAAAGTATGTATAAATATAAGTATGAAAATAATATAAGTGTTAATAAATGTGATTTTAGGTGCCAGGATTTTCAAATACTGTCGAAGTTATGGAACCAAAGATATTAGAAGAATTTAACAGAATTCCTAAATCTAAACCAAATCCATGTTTTTCAAGGGGTCTTAAAAATTAAAAAATGAATCGTTGTTTAAATATTTTACCATACGTGCATGCTTGGAATCCTACGTTCTCAACGTATGCTTCTTCTAACTCATCCCCAACAATACATTTTTGTATTACAAGCACTCAACGCCTACCTACAACAATCAAGACTCATTTAATTTTTTATTACTATAAAATTTGATAACGATATCTTTCTTTTGCTACAGAAGTAAATTCTACATTCGCCTATGAATTTTTCTTTAGTCTGTTACTTTTTTTACGTTCTGAATCCTCCTTCTTAACTCCACCACCAAACCATGATGTAAGGACTTCCGACATTTCTGGCATTTCGTATTTAGGTAATGTAACTGATTCCATTTCTCTTCGTGTCTCTGGATCTGACATCATCTTTGGTAGGATAATAATAAGAATAAGTGGAAGTACCATCATTAATACCATGGGACTGAATAAGACATCAGTAATCACTAATCAGTCATCCTCCATTGTTCACGTGTTTGAAAATATTTATAAGGACCAATCGGTGAGAGACGAAGTGGATAAGTCATGTGAGTTACTTGATTTGGTTGAATGTAATTCAATCGGCGTGCACGGATTTTTCCTTTTGTTGTAATATCAATACGACTTGAATCAAATTGATAATTTGGATGAATAACTTCAACAACATAAGAACCAGAATTAATCCCAGTTAATACAAATGTACCTAAATTAAAAAAAAGAGATGATTATTTGTTCATTAATAATTAATTATTTTATCTTACCATCTTCTCTTAATGATGTAATGTGTTCTCCACCATTTACATATACTTGTACATTAGAAAACCAATCGGACCCTGATTTTTTATCTGGTGATATAACTTTCCCATTCCCTTCAATTGTATATAAATCATCATCACCAGAGGAATCACAATTTGACCCATGGAACATCAGAATAAGGGATAATATGAAAGGATTTTGGAAATTTATATAATTTCCCATCAATTCCAATGTCTCCTGCTGCTTTTAATTTCATACGGAACGGAAAACATTTGAATCTTCTCTTCCTCCAACTTGAACAATTGCTAATCCAGTATCCATTGTTCTCATTCTTCATACGAGTTACCTCTTCCTTTAATTCAGATTGAATTAATCTAAAAATATAAACCAAATATTAATTTCTGATTCAATTGTTGTAATTTAATTTTAACTTACTTTGATATGTAAGATCCTGAAATAAGTTTCCACACATTTTAAGTTTTTCTTCGATTGTTAATAATGATATCCTCCTAAAATGTTGTTGGCACACAGCAGTGAACCATTGCTGAAGTACCCAATGTGGTTTTTACATTTAAAGTGCGCGGGCAAAATTTTGACCGTTAAATGGCTTTTTGTTATAGCCTATTGCTGTTGAGAATTATACGATGACGTAAAGGCAATTCGACCAGTTGTTCAGTTAATGAAAACAGATGCTCCCACGACATAAAAATTAAGCGTAGTTGACAGTTGATTAGTAGTGTAAACCGCAAGCGAAAGTGTCGGCCATAGTATGATTACAATAACTCCGAGTGCTGTCGTCAGGATGAGAAATGAGCATGAGTAATGAATGTACCTTTTTGTTGTTTTGGAATATAAACATTATACTCTTAATTATAAATTACTTTTTAGTTATTACTTTTAATTCCTATTATTTTAACTTGTATTTATTAACTTATCCATTTCATATTCAGTTTTTAAACCGTTGTTTATTAGTTGACCAAATGGCTTTAAAGATACTAATTACTTCAATTTGTACTCCCACAATGGTATACAGAATCGCTAATAAAGCTCCGAAAAAAAATTTGTTCATCAATTTTTAAAGGTAGGCAAATTATTGAAAATATTAACCAGATGGCTGAAAGTATTTGAACAAGAACTAAAAATATGGAAATGAAATAATATGTTTAAAGACGATTTGACTTTTAACATATTATGGACAAGTTTAAGACTTTGCCATTTTCATCATATTCTCCAATGTAATGGGAGAAGATACAATTTAGATGAAACATTGATTAAAGTTTTAGTACACTCAATATCTTGTTTAGAAATCATGAACAGACAATTTATACAATTCAGCGGTATAAAATTCAAAATCGTGATATTAAAGTAAACTAACAAACCTGCATGTTAATTAAAGTGAAATTAAACTGAATGTATGAAACTTCAAATATTTTAATATCCGCTTTAAGTTTTAATTGAAAAAAGTATAATAATTGTATAAAAAAGAATATTAACAACCGAGTTTTTTGAAGAAGTATGTATGGACATCTATCACTCATGTCATGAATATTTAAAAAAAATTAAATAATAGCATATAACCTTTTGTATTCCTTATTTTCATGAATTACATCATAGATATTATTAATTCAATTAATAAATTATCCAATATTCGAATTCCTCCTGTATGTAGCTAGCAAGCTAAGTATCTTACTATTCCATTTTTTGGCCTGTAGACTTCGCGCCAAGCAGATTAGCTTTTTTTAATATGTGTGTACATTGCTAATCTGCTGGGCGCGAACCAAACCAAGTCTACTTTAAAAAAATGGAATAACTAATTCCTGACAGTAAAGGGATACTAAACAGAAATCAAAAAAAGTATAATGTTGCTTTTTCAATTTCTAAAATTATTAACGAATTATTAACCGACGAAGTCGGTATATAATCCGTCTGTCCGTAAACACGATAACTCGAGAACGAGTTACCGGATTTAAACTAAACTTGGTATTTAAGCATTTGAGGTCATAACTGAGGTCAAGTTCAAAAATGAGCAAAATCGGAGCAGTCCTTAAGGGACTTCTCCTAAGGGCCCAAGCAAAAAACTTAAATTTTTCACTACTATTTTTACTAATTCAAAACTACTTTGCTACTATTTTCACTACTGAGAATAGTAATGACTAGTTTCACTAGTGAAAATTGTAGAAACGATTAAGCTCAACAAGCTATACCTAAACATCGTCGGTTATGCATAATGCTGTTGTACGGTTTATTATATATTTTATTCTAACGTCTAACCATGTGAAACTAGAATAGGTATACCGAAAAAACGATAAGAATCAGCGTGTTCATTATTTCCATAATGATGTGCTGGTATTTCATGATGAGTGTAAACTGGAACATGATGAGTTCCACTATGGCTATCATGGTGAAACTTAAAATATTTAATATTCGTTTCAAAAGTTTTTAATTGGAAAAGAAAAGCAATACCTCAAATGGAAAATACTAAAAGAAATTTTTGAAGACGTATGTATAGTAAAGTAGTAGTTAAGTAGAAGTATCGACCGATAAAATCTTGTACCTTTCTTGACGTACATCGTACATAATTATTAATTCAGTATTCCAATTCCTCCGATATGTAGGTAAAAAGTTAAATTACATACCTCCGTTAGATATAAATTTTTAAATAAAAATTGCAAATCAATTCCGATAATTAGTGAAATAATTCAAATCAAAAACAATTTCGATGATTAGTAGAAGTAACTCCATACATCATACAAGAAAACCAGAGTACTTAACAACTTTAACATCATCGTCGATAGTCCTTGAAAATGACAGATGGTTAATCTGTCGAAATATTGGATTAATAAAGAAATTCTAAAAATCATCCCTTAGTGTTCCGATTAAACCATAACCAATAAAAACTTAAATATCGTTACTAGATTCATGATAGTAATACCCTAATATTTCTCTGCAAAGCTTTTCCATTTTCAAATATTTTTTAAGACGTTGGTTAAAATTGTGAAAATGAAGTTTAGTTTTTGTTTTGTCTGAATTATTGCCGTATATATTTTATTAATCAACAAAATCAATTAAAAAAAATTACAACCTTGGGATACTTAACAGAAATCTATTAAAGGTTTTAAAAATTTATTAATTAAGTTTAATAAGTTAAAGTACATTCCTTTGTAGCAAATTGTAAGGAATGATTTTCATAAGCCATCTAGATAAACGAATTGGAAAAAATAAATCTTACTATTAAAAATAAATTTGACTTTAATTCTTTTTTAAATAAAAAGTTGGAATTACACATTTAGAAAATTGGGATGTCCGAAAAGCAATAAACCCCGGAAATTCTAAAGTATTTGTAAATAAAATTCTTTGAAAGAATGCTTCAAAAAATGAAAAAGAATTGTCTAGAATTTTGAAGAAAAAAAGTTGGTCAATTTGTGTGCATATGGTTAGCTATTCTATGAAACAGCTTGTAAGATTACATCTAAAAAATAATTTTAAAGTAGTTAAGTTTATAATTTTCATACATTGAAGCTATTAATGCAATTTTACAAGTTGCAATTCAATTTGATTTAAATTATCACAAAACACTCGCTAATAGTTACGTGGTAAATACATCAAGTATATTTTAAATATTATTCTCTACAATTAAGCCATTCTTGCCAGTTAGAGCAACAGGAAAATTGAATTTTTATACAAATCCTGAAAAATGGCACCCAATTTTTCAGAAAACTATTCCTATGAATAATATTTCTCCAAAATACGCTGGCTCATAGCCCCATGAGTGAGCAAGAAAGTGAACTTAACTAAATTGTTTACAAGGAATGCTTTTTAAGATTAAGATTTAAGCTTTTTAAGAACAAATTTTATCATCATGAAGATTTATTTAGAATATGACTACGTTTCCCTTAATTGAATTTTACGTTTATGCGTCGAGTTTTTTAATTAACATTAAGATGCTCTGTTTTAAACACCTACTATACAACAGAGAAGGCAACTAATAAATCAGCCAGTCGCTGAACAATCCAGGAAATTGTTTCCAGTAAATATTCCCGTCTTTCTATTTTAAAAAATTTCCATACCCAAATTCCAATTGTTTGCCGACTCTTCCAAAATTCCAAATCTTCAGCAGAACGCTTCGTATTAGTAATTATTTTCTTTGACTTCGTTATTAACTCTTTGCTTTTTGTACCAATTACTGTCAATTTTTCGATAATGAATAGTAGTCCAGGTGTCAGAATCGCACTGACTACGCCAACCATGATATAAGTAAGTAGAGGAAGATCTACAACTATGAGTGCAAAGTTCAGCGTAACTGTTTGGATGATACCGCTAGTAAATCCATGGAACATCAACTTTTTGAATGCATCATTTGCAGCAATGTTTAGTACTTGTAGCATTGTGTAATATTTTTGAATAGTTACCAGACTTGAAGGGCATGTGCCATGCAGTCTGCAAGAATTAAGGATCTTGTTAGATTTTTGACCAATACCGTCACTGTTATTTACAATTCTAATTCTTACGAATCAAGAATATGAAGCCATTCAGATGTTGAAGTAACGTAACACAACGCAATATCTCCAGTGAAAATCATGTGTAATCCTCCATGAATATTTGCGATTGCAAGAACAAGAGATGCAACAACGAGATTACAGTTGAGAATTATACGATGATGTAGAGGCAATTCGTCCACATTTCTTGTTCCATGAACGAAAACAGATGCTTCCGCGACATAAAAATTAAGTGTTGTTGACAGAGGATTAGTAGTGTAAAATGCAAGCAAAAGTGTCGGCCATAGAAATATGATAACAATTGCTCCTAATGCTGTCGCAAGAATGAGAAATGAGCATGAGTACTGATTGGAATTAACCTTTCGTTGTTGTGGAATATGAACATTAGACTCTTAAATTTAATTTTTAATTGTTACTTTTAATTTATATTATTTTAATTTTTATTCGTTAACTTACCCATTTCATATTCAGTTTTGAAAAAGGTGTTTATTGCTTGAACAAGTGGCTTTACAGATGCTATTACATCAATTTGTACTCCCAAGAGGCTATACAGAAACGCTAATAAAACTCCGAGAAAAATTTGTTCAGCAATTTTTAACGGTAGCCAAATTATTGAAAATATTAACAAGATGGCTGAAAGAATCTGAACAAAAACTAAAAATATGGAGATGAAATAGTATATTTTAAGACGATTTGACTTTAAAATAGACAAGTTTAAAACTTTGCCATTTTCATCATATTCCCCGTTGTATGGGAGAAGATAGAATTTAGATGAAACATTGATTAAAGTTTTAATACACTCAATATCTTGTTTAGAAATCATGAACAGACAATTTATAGCGTACTCACTCGAGAAAATTCAAAATAGTGATATTGGAGTAAACTAAGATATACCTCCGTTTAACTTAAAGTGAAAACTAATGTATACAACTTTAAAATATTTAATATTCGTTTCAAAAGTTTTTAATTGGAAAAAGTAGTAACACTAATGGAGAATATTAAAAGAAATTTTTGAAGAAGTATATGTGTGGTAAGTAAGAAGTATCGATCAATGTTATCTTATACCATTCTCGTTCCTAATTTTCAAGACGTACATCGTACATAATTATTAATTCAATAGTAAATTATTAATCCAATATTCCGATTCCTACGGTATGTATCTAGCAAGCTAAATATCTTTACTAAATCATGACAGTAAAACCCTAATATTTCTCTGCAAAGCTTTTCCAATTTCAAATATATTTTAACACGTTGGTTAAAAATCTTAAAAGGAAGTTTGGGTTTTGTTTTGTCTGAATTATTACCGTATATATTTTATTAATCAACAAAATCAAGTTAAAAATTAAAGGTGGGATACTAAACAAAAATCAACTAAATCAGAATAAAGGTTTTAATAATTTTAATAATAAGTTCAATAAGTTAAAGTATAATTTTGTTATTGCATTTTACAAAATTATTAGCAAAATATTAGACTTTATTTTAACCATGTGAAACTAGAATAGGTATTCCGAAAAAACGATAAGAATCAAGATGTTCATAATTTTCGTAATGATGTGCCGGTATTTCATGATGAGTGTAAACTGGAACATGATGAGTTCCAGCATGACTATCAGAGTGCCGTTTTACACGTTCCACACTTCCTAGTTTATAAATGATTTTTAGAAAATACGCAATAATTAACTTAAATTCTTTGAAACTTCATTAATCAAAGTTAGACAAAAAGATCGCTTTCTTACTTGCTTCTGAAATCTGGGTAAACATTTCAAAAGTCAGAAAAAGTATTCCAGAGAAAATTAAAGTTGATTTTTTCATTCTGATGAAAGTTATGAGATATATTCACAAAGGTGTTTCAAATTGTACTAAAATATAATTCAACGTTTGAATAGAGTATGTTAATTATTTATACTGAAAAGTTGTAAACAAATTTAAATTGTTATTCAACGATTTTAACATCCTTTTCTGAAATAAATTAAATGACTTTGCACTTTTGAAGTGATAAAATGAATAGTAAAATTGCTAAGTATTTCCTGTTTTTCGAATGACTTGACAAATTTTATATATATTTTGATGAAATTTTATTTAAGAGACTAGTAGCTTTTACTTAATTAATGTTAAAAATTAAAACATAAATTAAAAGACTTAATATCTGTTAACATGGTGATGTTGTTAAATCAATTCCAAAATAATGTAAATGATAATCGAAACTATACTCTTCATTCACTGAATTTGAGCAGTTAGGATCTTCGTATACCAATTTAGAGCAGTATTTTGGCTCAGTTGAATTAGGTGTGTTAATCCAAAGTTCGTTTTGATGATGAATATATCCAAATGTACTTGGTGGAAGATGTGGTACAATATCTCCATAGTTTGTTACACGAGCATAAGGTATTTCCCATCCGTTTACTTCAGTTGCAAAGTGTATGTTTCCTACTCTTGGTTCTCCATAAGTGTATATTTCAAAATAAGTCTTTGGAAAATGTTTTCTTGAACGTATCATGTATAACGTAAGAACTGCCATTGATCCTCCTAAACTGTGACCAGTTAATACAACCTTGTATTTTGGGTACTTGTGTATTAAATCTCTGACTCCGGATAAAACTTTATTGTATAGTGAATTTGTAGCTAAATAGAATCCTCGATGTACAAATACATCCCATTCATATCTACGAATTGGTAATTGTATAATATCCAAATCTTCAAGAAAATTTCTAAGTCCAGCAGTACCACGAAATGCAACCACAATTTCTTTACGAATCGTATCTAATGCTATGAATCCAAAAGTATCGAAGAAAGAATTTGACACAAATTTAATAATTCGTATATCAGATTCATTCCGAAAACAGTACCTGCATGACCATTTTTGTAAAACTTCCGTTTGGTTGCAATATGTTGCAGCGGATATGAAATTGTAATATCTTGCATTTTGAATAGAAGGTTGTTTAAGTTTATTCACATGGAGTTCTATATCTGTTCCAACGTCTAATATTAATGAAACAACTTCATCGATTAAACTATTATCAACTTTATTTATGCTAGTAAGAACAAGACTAATATAAAAAATAAGTTTATGTAATTTCAATTGCATTGGACCTTTTTACTTTTATCTTCTACATTTTAAATCAACTGTGACGGGAAAATTTAGCAACGCCGTATTTATATCATTGTATTGTAAACCACAGCTACAGATTATGTAATGATTTAGTAAAAATAGTAATAATAAACGCAAGGTCGTACTTACCTTGAAAAAAAAATCTTCTAAACGCATCATTAAATTTATAATTTTTGGTATAAGAAATTATAAAGTCACCACAAAACAATGATTTGTAGCAGTTTCAATGTTATGTAACAATCGTTAAAAATTCTATCATATAATATTTTCACAGCTCTATCAAAAATTATCAGAGCAAATAACAAAGTCAAAAATGAAATATTCACTGACATTATTGACACTATTAGTAATTATAATGTCATGCATCTATGTTTCCAAGTCTGTCTTATTTTCAATAATTATCCAATATAACTTATAATACTTTACTTTTAATACTATACGGATTTTTAGCAATTACATAGGGATTGAAGTATTGAAGGCTAAGAAAATATTTTATATGTCACGTTGCCCTATTGAATGGGGAAATTGTTTACTATATCTGAGAGAAATATAATTCTAAAATTAGCTGAAAGTTTTACAAATAATTTAATTAACATGCTTCTTAATTGCAAATAGGCAAATATTAAGGGGATTCAAAATGAGAAGCAAGGAACAAATGAAACTGTGTCAAGAACGAGTTAGATGTAAATGTTTAATTTATTCATACTAATTAAATTTTTGAAACACTCAGACAAGCCTGTATGTATTTCCATTAAGACTCTTGTATGCTAATTCTTCTAAGAAAGTAATAACGAGTAATCCATACCCTCTGTACGTCAAGTATAAAATTCCGAGGGAACCTTGCTTCAGTATTACGAAAGGGTCATCGATGAATCGAGAATTAATAGTTCGGATCACAAGCGAAACGAAAGTAAGGAAGAAGAAGAAAAGTCGAATTCTGAACCAAATTCGCATACGGTAACTGTCAAACTACATTTTTTATAAAATAAAGAATTTCAGTTTAGTATTAGTTTAGTATTAGCAATTGCTTGTTATTATTAGACTGATTTAATACCTTTCTGATACCTACAATCATGAGGATGAAGAGACAGGATTCAACGAAAAATGTTAGAAGTGTGAATATAGGGAGATGATGCTGAATATAATCTGCAAAAGTCAATTAGTTAAATTTTAACTAATTTGTAAAACTAATTAATCTATTAACTTACTAATTGGAAAAAGAAATTGAAATGGGAGGAGTAGCATCTGTATTATGACTGTTTCCCATGCAAATTCATGTTGATGAATGTAAGTATCAGAAAGATGAGGATTATAGTATGAGAATCCAATTAAAACAGCTATTGTTGCAAGTATGAGGTCAATTACTCCAACAGAGTAACCCTGTTTCTTGATCAATGAACCTGTGCAGCATATATTTCCAATCGTCCTTATAGCCATACTTTCTAACAAAATACGAACACTGCACAATACTTAAATTCTAATAAATACTAAACTGCTTGTCTGAAATATTATTTCGTTGCCTATAAAAATATTCATTGTGGTATTGTGGTTTGTTTCTAATTGATTAGCTCAACTAACTATATTAATTAAAACTTTAAGATTAGAGCGTAGCATATAGTTAAGTACATATAAAATACTAGTATTTAATTTCGCCCGTTTTAAGTTATACTTTCATCACAAGTAAGACTTTTCAGTCTTTCTTGACGTTTCGTACGAGGTCAAATGCGTCTTTCATTTCTTTCCTTTCTACTTCTTAATTAAACCATGCTTTTCTAATTTAAATTTTGAGTTGAATTTGTTAACATTTTTCATATTTATATCTTTAATTACATCATAAAACCCTGTAAACTTTGTATTCCTCCTAAATAATACGAATTCCTTAAAATATTAATCAAACTATGTCGGTTGGTTTAACTTCGTAAGAACTCTTAGTTTTTTTTTTGCCAGTTGAAAATAAAATTTGACCAGTTACGTAAGTTGCCCAGCAAAACCATTGTTGTAAAGCACGCCTGATAGAAATAAATATACAAATCAACCACGACATATACTGCAACCCAGGATCATTCTGTTAGCTCTTGCTACCATAAGTAGCAGAATAATGATGAAATATTATTCTCACCCTTAAAATAAGCGAAATGTTTATGAAATTATTTTAATCAAGTATATTCAACACATGTTTTACTTTTATTGTTTAGTAAACACTTAAGTAAAAATTATTAGCATAGATAATAAAATAAGCCAAAATAAAATAGGATAAAATAACAATCTTTGCAACTTAAATATTTTAATCAAAGGATATACAACAGATGTTTGTGTTTTTAATGATTACGAAACACTTTTAAGCTTAATTTGGAAATTCCTAGAAGACTCTAAAAAATAAAAGTTATATTTTATTAAAAATTACTCAATCACCATAAATGCAAAAATGTTAGTATATAAACCATGTTTTTGTTATTTTGCCATATTTACTTCTTCATCAACAACAGTTTTCAATATTCCAAAAAATATTAATTTTTCAATATCGTCATGAAGTTCCTAAATGGTCTAAATTCTAAATTGTTCGAAATGAACAAATTTTGCAGTCTAGCTTTCGTTTCATTTCTGTGTCTTAGGAGTTAGCCATGCCCAATATAAGCCAATGGCTCAAATTTTTGAGAAGCTACGATGTGCTGGGGATTCCTTCACCATTCCAACTGGAGAATTCATACAGGATTTGGCAGTACATAAATTTAACAACCGCGCATACTCAGTATCTCTTCGTGGAGCGTAAGATGAAATAATAGTAAAAGAATACTAAGCTAAAGAGTTACTTATTCGTTTTTATAACTTCACAGATGGCTTTTTTACGACAGTATAAATTTTAACATGGATGGAAATGCTACCATTGAATATTTTTTTGAAGGTACAGAAAAATGTGTCAATTTCAGCTTACTAGGAGGTTCTGTTTCTTCAATAAAATTTGCTGGTACAAGTTCAGACTATACAAGACAAGAGGCAATCACACTCTATGAAAGAACATACTTCCAAAGTAACGAAGAATTTCTTGACCTTGATTACACCCAAACTCGACTTGATGGGTTCTATTTCCTCTTTTATTATTACTGGGTCATCACCATGGACCTTTTATGACAAACCCAACTTCAGAGGGAATAGTATTTGTCTTAAATTTGAAAAAGAGCCAGCTTTTGTACTGATACAAATAATTTAATACGCTATGGAGCTTCAGTCAGAAAGGGATGTCACGCGGCGAAAGTTGCAAAAATTGCCGTTTCTACAGGCACTCATTGTAATAGCACATTATTTAGCTTAGAATAAAGCATCGTCAGCTTTATAGCATTAGGCGCTTTGCTAAGCACCATTTATTATTCTGAGTTATTTAGGTTTAAAAATCTTCAATCTAATAAATATTTCTTTAAATAAAACAATTATATCACAGCAACGTCAATCTTGACAGAAAAAGTTTGATCCTATTGAGTAGCTGTTATAATCAACATGAAGGGAAAAACTCGTATGAAAACTTAATACCGGTATTTCAAACACGGGAGTAGGCCCGAATCTTTTGAATTTCAAAAGGGGAGCATAAATATGTGGCTGGATTTAGAATTCAATTAAGGTTTTTTTCAACAAAGGAAGACACTTCTACAGCTCCATCCATACTGTTGTATTTGTCGGATTTGATTCACATTATAATTTTAATAATACTTGGGATACTGAATCATAATTTTGAACATAATTTTTTATTGACACTCGGTATTGTATTTGTCTTCTTCTTTTTTTCACACAACTTAGTAGTAGATATCCATTATGCTAAACATCCACAATACATGTTAGACCTTTTGAACATTTGCATAAGGATATATCATCATGAAATCGGTAAACATTATATAAGTATAAATAATAAATAACTAATATCTAACTAATGTATGCTTACACTTAGGTCATCTACTGTATGTAAACTCCAAGTGTAAACACAGAGTGGAACAATTTTTGACAAAATTCTACGTCGTAGGAATAATGGCCGCCGTATTTTTGACTATTGCTCTTGTTCTAGTTTTTT
>JAQGCN010000296.1:0-26852 GCA_034699725.1 Friesea truncata
GGTAGATTTTTTAGAGGTAAAATAGGTAGAGGTAATTAGAGTAGAGGTAAATTTTTTAGAGGTCTTTAGGTGGACTCCCATAAAAGTAATTGTTGTAAAATTGTCTTATTTGCTTAAAGGTTACAAAGAATCACTTACCTTTTTTATTTTTCCAGGCATTGTAAAAATAAGATATGAGATCAAATAACTAAGTCTTTTCTATAAGAAATTTGGTAAAAATGAAGGTAATTGATATCCAGTATTGAAGAAAAAAGCGTTGGCGTAAATTGTATATAAGAATTGGACTACTCATTCGATTTCTTATTGTTGAAGAAAGAGTTAAAATTTTAATATGTTGCTTCTTTTGAATCTAGAATCCAAATGAATGGTTGTAAAACTGAAACCCAAGCTATTCATTTATAATTAGAATTGTTCCGTACCTGTCTTTCTTTGGGTTTGTAAAAGTTATATTCAAGATTTGAGAAGACCCCGTTCTATTGAAAACAATTCAAATGGACAGCTTAAATTTCTATTGTAGTATGCTTGGACTTAGCTTTTGGTCATTGTCATTATCGTCTTTAAAACCTGTCTTTCTAAGACAACTTGCCGTAAAACCGAACCTCAAATCCTGATAAAACTAGCTATACTCTAATCAGAAATGAACCCATAAGAACGCACTTTACCCCTAAGTATTAGTTAAGTTTAGGCTTTAGACTCTGAACAGCAACGGGATGGATGGTTAGTTAACAATGCTAATTAATGCTCCACATTTGGTTAATGATTTTATTTTAAATAATTTCCAGAGATGTTTCGTCTCTTAAACAATACGTATAATCAGCTCTTCTGGTTTTAGTTTAATTTAATATAACCTTGCTTACATGCTTATGAATTAATTTTATATTCTATTATAATATCCTCAACAAAGTTTAGGATGGGTGTGGTTTTCTTTTGTGTATAATTTTCTTTAACCTCTCTCTAAGGTTAAGGCGTCATTTATACATTTTCAAAGAAATTAAACAAAAATTTTCAATTTCCATTATTAACTTTTCAGTAGTCTGTCAAGGACTAATTTTTGTACTTATTGCTAAATTGCGTAGGGAACTGTAGCAATTTCGAAGCTTAATTTTATAATGTAATTTCTAGCAAAAGTAAAGATACAAATGAAGGATTTTATAGAATTGTTGCGTTGGATTTAATAAAACAAATTATAGTGAAACTATAATAGATTAAGAAAAATAATATTACATCGATTGATGTTTGTTTTAAAACAAAAAATATATCATTATAATTTAATGTGTAACTTTAGATATCAATTTTTTAAATAATAGAAATATTATTTAATCTCTCCCAATTCATCTATAAATTTTTCAACTTCTTCAGCAAAGTAATTTTGCACAATTCGATCCATTGTTTCTTGATCGTGGACAACTTCAGAAGTGGCTATAAGACTGCATTGAACTTGATCCTTGTAAGAAAACGCCAGGCCTGTGATTACTAAAATTATAAAATACAGAATTGCAAAATGAGATTTAAGGAGCTGAAATTAGGCAATATTGAATATTCAGATAATGATTTTGAATGAGATCATAACAATCGTATGAATGCGTAATGGTTAAAATGTTATTGAAAACACCTCATTCAGAAGCATTGCTCATTGTGGGATATTTATTATGATTAAATCACAATTATAAAAGAATTCACAAACAATATTTTTTAGCAATTTTTTTGCGTTTATGTACCTACCTGGTGTAGTTCCTAAAAGTCCAGTCAATGGGCTGACACTGATTACTGGATTTCCATCAAATTCATAATAGTTCTCATTATAAGCCATCACTTGTGCAAAAAGTGTTCGAAGACCAACCATTCTTCGATTGGTTTCAAAAAGGAATCGAAATAGTTTAACTGGAATTAATGCTCCTAAAGGAAAGACATATCGTTTGAATATTTTATCCATTTCATCGTCCAAAAAAGATCTATAAAATTCATCTACTTCTTTTAATCGATCTAATGCTTTCATTTTCCCAAGTGGAACACGAATACCACCAGAAGTCCTAAATTTTAAATTATGATTTAGATTGAGTAATGATAATTATTACAAAAACTTACCAATGATTACATAATTTTTTAATAGGATGATTTGGCCATGGAAGAGAAATTTGAACATAAGTTGCTCTTTTGGCATCACTTATAGAAATTTTGTTATGGTTTAACTTAGGGTCATTAAGAATTTTATAGAGTACACCACCGAATATACTCAAAACAATAGGAATATAATTAGCACTAGTTTTTCGTTGAATTAATTTTAAATCTGGAAAATAGAGTGATGTTGAGGAAGCATAAGCTGGGTTGTCAACACTGCTTAACCTCCAAGGTAACGATGACGAAGTTGACATAACTCCAAGACCAAAAACTACGACACTGCGAATTGCTTTAAAAAATTGCCGTGTCTATTTCAAATTAATCATATTAAAACAAATGTAAGTTTGAACAAATTTATTTTCTGTAACTATAATTACTTTAGTCCAAAACTTGTCTTCTGTTTCTTTTGGTACTTGCGGTATGTCATTATCCAACAATGAGTTGAAAATATAAAGCAAACTATATGCATCTAAACAAAAACCTTATCGTTTGTCATAATTAATCTAATTTTTAATATGTTAAGTTATTTACCCGCAAGTGAATGATGAATTTTCATAAGTAATATCGTTTCTTCAATAACGTCCATTTTAATGACAACAACTTCCCAGGGTGACGTTCCTTTTTTAAATGGCATTTCAATCCATCTTGCTTTATACGCTGCTAATGTTTCATTTATTAATTTCACTTCGTGAATCTGATCATTAATATCAATCTCGATAGGCTTAGAAAATGCATATCTAAACAAACATTAAAAGTTAACTTAGTTAAAACATAATTAATTTTTTTTTAAATAAAATTTCATGCTGTTATTTTAAGTTCTTACCCACCAAAAAGTACATAATTATGATAAGCCCTTGGATGTGTTTGACTACCATTTCTTTCTTTTATATTTAAAATTTTTTCTTTAAATCGCTGTTGTATTCGTTGTACTGTAATTTTTCCTAAAATTCTTAATGAAACACCAACACTATAAACATGTCTTTCATTGGTTGGTTTAATAATATCCCAAACCATAAATGAATCATTTGTATCAATAGGAACATAATTAGAATGAAATATTTTAGCTAATAAATGTACTCCAGTCTTATACAACCAAAATGGCAAAATAAAGAAGATAAATATAAATGGAATTGATATAACTGTAATTAAAAAATCACAAATGAACAAACAAATTGTAGATATCATGGCTTGTTATTGTTAGTGTATAATATTGATTTAATATAAAAATGACTAAGAAGAGCGTTACATTGCAAAAATAATAATGAAAAACTTTAAAAAAATGTAAAGGTAAAAGACTTGAATGCAAACTTCAAGGCAAACTAGTTGGGGTTTCCTCATATGTTACAGTTACTGGCAATCTTAAACTTAATTTGACCAAAATATAATAATAATAATATGCCTTCTGGCCTTGGAAATTCTACAATAATCACGTCAAAAACAAGATTTAAACGCATCATCTTGATATATAAAAGGAGGAATCGTTATTTTTATAAAAAATTTCCTTCTTAATTCATTCAATTATTGTTCCCATTCGCAACAATATCATCACAAACCCTTGAATGAATAATTTAGTAATGTAAATTGCAGCATACAACAAACATGTTACATGTTACATGTCATTTCTAAATCAAGATCAAGGTTTAGCTCGTAAGAATTTTACTCGAGTAGCGCAACAATGGAAAAAGTTTCTTCCTTTGCTTTGTTTTTTTGTAGAATTGAAGTAAAATGCTGCAATGCAAATTAAGAAATAAATGATTAAATAATAATGTATAAATATTTTCATATAAATTAGATTAAAATCTTAATAATTAATTTAATTAATCACAAAAAGATAAAGATAAGACCTCCATAGTCCAGATGTCCATAACAGTTCCCACGCTAGTCATGAAAACATGAACAAATTTTTAAAATGAAAAGCGGGAAATTTTATTTTGATAAGTTTAGTTTAGTCAGCAGAGTTCACTACATCATTATTCCCGTCTTACGAAGTCACTTTTTGAAGTCCATGGAAAGCGGCAGTTTTGCCGTCTGAGTTTGCTCCGACAAATGAATAGAGCAGGGACTTCAATAATAATAAATGGATAAATATGCGCTCTGAAAACGCAATTTATTTGTATTTTGGAGAGTCAAATATGACGTCGACGTGATTTTGAGTTCCTGTAATTTTCTGTTTTCTTGCTAAGTTAATTTTTAGAAAATCACTTTTTAAATGTGTTTTTTTTTAAAAATTGTTTCACGATGCTGAGAAAATTCAATTTTAATTCAAAAATTGCCATTTTTCAGTAGTCAAGTATGGCAAGTATTAAAATATCCCGACATTGCCGGTGAAAACGCCGGCTTTGGATTGGAGGTTTAGGTAAAGCTCTGAGACTGATTGAAAATTCAAAACTGAGCTGTCTTGTGGCCAAAGAATTGAAATCATTTTTTAGTTATCCGTAATTCTTCTTTTAGACAGTGACAGTAATGGAGGAGGCCCTTACCATCGAAATAGATGTACACCAAGATATTTCTCAATTATCAGTTGAGTCAAACTTAAGTAATAGTCAGAATCTGTCGCCCTCCTCAAGTGGTATGTTGGTATTTGAATGAAACTGTATTGTCAATTCAATTCTATTAAATTAATTTCTGCCTAATTTTTAGCAACCACAACCCAGGAAGTAACACAAGAGGAAAACCCTTCTTCTAGTCTTAAAGAAGAATCTACTACAGTCACACTCACAGTATCAACAAAACCTCCTCCAAATTTTAGATTCGGAAATGAAAAGCTTTCGTTACGCTGCTACTGGCTCGGATGCAATTATGAGACAATTTATTTAAATGCATTTACTAATCATGTAGAACAGCACATATTGGCTCCCGCTTTAAAAATGGTTCCATGCGGAGATTCTTTGCAAGGTAAACAAATATAATTATATCTAATCACCGTACCGCACCATCCATTTATTATTTTAGCCACCCTAACGTGCCAATGGGGGAATTGTCAACACCAATCAAGGCTCTCCGAAGACTTTCGTCGTCACATGTTTATTCATGCCTTTCATTGTAAAACCAAGTCTCTTGGACAAAATACAATAGATAGACATAACGAGCCATTGGTAATTTGAAGTAATTTCTTTTATTTCACACAAGTCTCTAATTAAAATTCATTTAACCTTTCCTAGGTGTGTCGCGCTAAACCCGAACATGGTGTTCCAGAAATGTTACTCAATTTCAGATGTGGTTGGGATACTTGTAAAATGAAGTATGTGAATTGTCTTGAATATTATGACCACATACGCTACCACTGCTTGGATAATCCTACTGGAAAAAATGTACCTGGTGGTATAAAGTGTCGTTGGAGTGGTAGGTAACAATTATGTATTTGATTTGATTGTTTTAATAATTTTCATCATAATTCTTTACAATTAGGTTGCAAAAAGATTTACCCGAATGTGACGAAACTTACAAATCACATGAGAGCTCATACTCGAGAAAAACTTACTGCTTGTCCTACGTGTGGGCTAATGTTTTCGTCTCGTCGACGTCTTGTAGAGCATTTCAAAAGACAGTCTGGTAATTCTCAGCTAATTAACACATTCGTTCAATTCAATTACAATCAATTTTTTGTTGATTAGATGAAAAAGAGAAAACCTTTACTTGTGATGTATGTGGTAAAGGATTTGCAACTCCAGGCATACTGCGAGACCATAAAAGATCACATTTTAACAAATTCCAATGTCCTGAGTGTCCAATGACTACTGTATCCCGCTCAGCTTTAGCTTCTCATGCCAAGTACCGTCACAGCGATGTAACCAAATTCGGTTGTCCGCATGAACTGTGTACATATGCGTAAGTTTCATCTTTATTATTTCCGTTTAATGTTACCGATCGATAATATATTTTGTGATTTTTTTTTAGAGCGAAAACTTACTGTGATCTCAAACGACATCTTAATGCTCATGAAACTACTACTTACCATTGTCCAGTGGAAGGCTGCGAGTTTCTTGCAAAAACTGTAGAAACTTTAAAGAAGCATAATCTAAGAAAACATGCCGTTGGAATTGATTCTAATCGTTATCATTGCCATTTATGTGATCGTAAATATACCCGTGGTCATTCTCTGACAAGACACTTGAAGCAAGCTCATGAAGCTCAATGGCCAAATGGTTTTGTCCGTTTTAAGTAATTTCAAAATCTTTTTTCTGAAATCAATCAAAATTCTTTAAAACATACAATGCTTTGTCTTAGGTACAAACTTCAGGTAGAAAACGGAAGCTACAGACTGGATTCTATACGGTACGAGGAAGTAGTAATTAGTGTAGAATCTTGAAAGAGTATAGTACAATATATTATGAATTCTTATAATATTTATAACCAAATGTGTTCAATTAATTTATACGAAATGCGATATACTAAAGTTGAGGCCTTAAAGTTAAAATAGTAAAATTCGTATTGAAATTGAGGCCAAAGGAATGATTTTTTTTTCATTTTAAGCATTAAGTCTTTTTACACAAATATTTTCTACTAAATTTTGGAGTAGTGAAACTTTCACCTGGGTTTCCCATCATCCATTTCATGTCTTTTGATATAAATACAAGTTTGTCAAGATTTTCCACTTTTGCTTAAGTTTTTGTATTGCATGATGATAATAAATGGGTAGGGTGGAGTAGTATAGTTGTGTATCAGTTGTAATATTTAACAAAAGCTAAGTTGAAAAACCACTTTCTGTTTTATATTAATTTAAAAATAGTTAATACTGAAATGGATTTTTTATTTTTAATTAAGTTCATTGTTTTAATGTCTGGATGATTGAGTTGGTTGATGAGAGACAGACATGAATTGATTTTGTAAAGATGAATCTCTTGTGCTCCTTCTTTCTCGTAGAAAGGAAGAAGGAAGGTATATGCATGATGTTGGTGTTAAAATTATAAGTTTGGAAGCGTTAATTGTTTTTGAGGGGTTGAAGCCCGTAATTAATCTTTTCTCTTCTCATCCATCCATCCATCTCAAAATTTTGATTAGGAAGTCAAAGAAAGGGAAGAGGATCCTTAACATTGATCTTGGCTTTGTGTAATGGCCCAGTGGCCCAAATAGAATTTCTTAGTTTATGTTAAGAAGACTACTTGGAAGGAAGACAAGTTTGGATCTTAAAGGAAAGTGTCTCATACATATTGAGTAAAGGCTTCAATCGCCTTGCTCTGATTTTTTTCATAAGTCAAATCGGTAAGATTATAATATAAATACATTTAAATTTTTTCAATTTTATCAATTTCTATCTTAAATATAATAATGTAAATGATACAAAACTTTTTGAAGTTTTAGTCATTTCTTTAATTAAGTATAAATCAAAATTAAAAATTAAACTACAAATTTTTCTTTGGCAATCTTAGGAACAATTATTGTTTTAATACCAATGATACGTTTAGTATTTATATCAATTTAAGATAATCAACTTTCAATTTTACCATTCATTAATTTTTATTTACAAAACATTGCCAATAATTTTAATTTTGTATAAACCCATCTCACCAAATCTTAAAACCAAGTTATACTTTATTTACGCATATTAACATTAATTTTTTTAAACTCAAAAACTCTCTATTTTTAATTTCAATGATTATATATTATGTTTAAGTATATTTTAACTTTTAATATTTTGATTTCATTTTTATAAAAAAAATTCATGCAACTACAATTTTTACGCAATTGCGTAAAAATATTTTCCCATTCCCAATATAAATACCCTTTCTAAAGTTTATATCCGTTTTGCCTATTTGACGTTGTTGGTTAGATATATAAATGAGTGTTAATGCTATTTTTACCACTTTGGATTTTACATTATTATTGCATAATAATTACAACAATGGATTGAAGATTCGATTAAGATGTTTGTATACAGTAATACATTGGAAGGATGTCTTCTCAGAATTTTTAATGAAGAAGGAAAGTTTATAGTTAAAAATAATAATAAACTGTATGACTTGGTATTTAGCTTATTAAGATCTCTATTCCATGGGGTTTGACTTTTAAATGAGTTTAATAGATGGATGATTATAAAAATGTGTGAGATCCGTGTCCACGTAACAATAATTATCACAAGATCCTTTTTATTTTTTGTGTATTTCCCAGCTTTCACCTAATGATGATCTTTTATTGAAATACTTTATAATTTTATTATAAGGAATAATTAAAATAAAAGAATCCAACATCCGGTAATAATTTTTGTATTATATAAACTCTCACACTTCTTCTGTGTTTCAATCAGTCAGTTTAGTGTAGTGACTCTCAGAAGAAAGTGTTCTTTTTTAATAGCTGTCATCTTTCAAATCTGATCTCTAATTTTCTAAACTATCTTTCAGAATTTTTAATTTATTACAACAACAACAACAACAAAAAATGAAGAAACTAGTTTTGATTGGTTTAACTCTTTCTGCTATAATTCTGAGTGTACATTCTGGAAGAACTCCATTAAATTTTGGATTACGTTCACAAAGGAGTATTCTCCAGAATTTGGCTGTGGATCGGATGCTGAGAGATCGTGGTTTTGTAATGTCGGTCATCAACTGTGTTCTTGATAAAGCACCGTGCGACAATCATGGACGACATCTAAAACGTAAGAAATTAAACTTGATTATGTCTAACTTAAATGTAATTCTCTGTTACGATAACTCCAGGATTAGTACCAGAAGTCCTGCGAGGTCAATGCCCTGGATGTGACAGAAATGTAAAAACTCAAGTGAGGCGTGTCATTACACATGTCCAAAGAAACTTTCCTCAACTCTGGACTGAAGTTGTGAATCGTTTCATTCATTCTGTCCAGCATCCTTCACAATCATTTCAAAATGTCTTTGGATAAAATTATAAATCCGTTATCGAGCAATTTCATTTGTTTTACCAATAGATCGCGGGTTATGGCATAAATACGTAATATTTCATTTTTTCCTACTCGTTTGTTTTTATTGTGTTTTTTTTGTATTTTTATACCAATTAAAGAAAAACAATGCAGTTGTTTTATAATAGAATTTAATATAGTTTTCTTTCATTTAAAAATCTGAATGTGAAAAAATACAACGAATAAGATAATAATTGTAATAAATTATTTAAATCTCTTAGAAAATTATTAAGATTTTCTAACAAAGGAAAAAGAAAGAGTTATCTTAATCTCTGTTGAATGTTTTTTTTTAAATCCTAATCCATTGTTTTTATACAAAAGTTCAAAAGTTACTTCTGTTTGAACTAAGAAGGGAAAGAAGAAGAAGTGGATAAGGCACATAAACTATTTGGCATGCAATTTCACGCTGGTGAATCAAGATCCCATGGGATGCTTCTTTCTCTTGAACCTGTCACTTACTCCATGTCAAAGGACATTACAGTCATTCCTATCCTACCACCACAAGGTAAAATAGAATCTCATGCCTTCTGCAGCATGTTCAGAGTCAAAGATCATTTGGTTCAATCCACTAGATCGTTTTAATTACGAGAGAAATGTGAGATGCTTTCTTAAGTGGTGCATCTTATTCCACACCACCAGGTTAATTTAATCCATAAATTCCATTCCTAACTTACTGAAAGATGTAAAATAAAGAATCGATAATTTAATTAGTCGTAGATACACAATTTAGTAGTTTCAATTTTGAAAACTACGAATACAACGCATTCAGGGAAACGTCCGTTTAGATACAACGAATTATCTTAAGAACTCTGTTTTAGTTTTATATACTGTATGAAAACAAAAATAATGCGATGAAAACCTCCATGAGCCTTTAAATCTTAAAATTTCATTAAAAATGTGAATTCTCCAGTTGCATCTTACTGCCAGTTTAAAATCGATGAGTTTGGGGAAGAAAATCGTTAATGTCAACATAAAGACAATGAAAGAGAAAGATTGAGTCATCCCTTATGCCAAAGGTGTCCTGAAAACCAAATGCTCTCTTAGATTCAACCGTGCTACCATATTTATATTCCAAAATATGGTATACGGTAACTACAAAAATATACCCTTGATTTGTAACCTTGAATGTAAAATCAACTAAATCTGGAAAGAAATCATTAATTGCAACTTACTTTTTTCTATTGTATATATTCATTTACTGGAACAAAATTATAAGTAGATACTTAATAAGAAAATGCAGAATTTAACTGAATAAAGAAACGTGCGTGAAAAATATTAAAAATTCCATTTCATTTTCAATTGTTGAGCAAATTAAGAGATTTGAGTAAATGTTTATTTGACTTCCTTTTATTCAAAATATTTTATCGACCTTGAATACAATACCCAGGTAAAAAACGTCATATCGTCATAATCTATAAATTATTAAGGTTCATTTCTTAAACCATGTCATTTTAAAATGATTATAAAAATTTAATTCATGGATAAAAGCCCAAGTATTTAGAGTCGATTTCTCACATTAACAATTTAAACGCTGAGTATTATTATTTATTATTCACATACTTCGTTTAAAATTTAAGTGTGTCTCTTATTTAACTTACAGGAAAAATATCTTTACTCTTTTCAAATTTTCTTAAAATAAAATATATTTCGAAAAATTTACTGAAATTAAACAATGAATACATTAATAGTATGGACGGCTATGGTATTTGCTGGGATTGGTGGAATTATAGTAATGATACCACTGTCTCTTGGTGGCTTAGAAGCTGTTGTAGATCATCTAATTGCTAAGGTAAGCTTGTACAAATACTTTAATGAAGTTTTTTTTTTAAATAATTATTTTTAATTAGGAATTCCGGATAGTTGAAGGATCGAAAATATGGCCGATATGGAAAGAACCTCCAATTCCAATTTATCTGAAAATTTATGTATTTAATCTTACAAATCCAGAAGAAATAAAAACAGGAGCTAAACCTATTCTACAAGAACTTGGACCTTTTACTTATTTGTATGAATTATAAAATCAATTAATGTAATTTTTCATGAAGGTTTTTAAAAATTATACCCTTATTTCACAGGGAAACTTTGGAGAAAATAGATATAACTACAAATGAAGCTAATGACACTGTGCACTACCGTCAAATACACAGATATTTCTATAAACCAGATATGTCAAGAGGAAATTTGGACGACAATATTACATTCATCAATATTCCATTTGTTGTAAGATTGCGTTTAAAATTGTAAAATATTATACAACCTGTGAAAATATTGAACAAAATGCAGGCAGTCGCACAAGCAGCACATGATATGTCAAGTGGAGTTGACTTTGTGATGGACCAAGTAGATGGAATGATAACTGCCAAAGGAGAAAAATTGACAAGGACACATACAATAAAAGAACTTCTGTTTGAAGGATTTAGCGTACAATCTTATTTGGATTTGTTGAGCGATCCAATGGTACAAGCTATGGGTGATGTTAAAGTTCCTGATCTTATTAAAGATGGAAAAATGGGATTGTTCAAGGGAGTAAGACAATTAGTTTCAAACTCCATTAGGAATTTATTAATTATTTCTTTTTAGAGAAATGGTACAAGTGATGGATGGTGGACTGTAAAAACTGGCAAAGAAGATCCCAGAGATCTTAATCGCGTAATTACTTATGATGAAAAACCTGCAATGACAGTCTGGAAAGGATCAGCTTGCAACACAATAAATGGTACGGATGGAATGATACATCCACCTTTTATGAAGAAAGATACTATTCTTCAAGCATTTGTACCTCAAATGTGTCGATCTATCAGTTTCAAACGCACACAAACTTTAGAAAAGGAAGGCATAACTGTCTATCGATTTAAAGTAAATCCAACAGTTTTTCAAAGTGTTCAAGAAAATCCAGATAATTGGTGCTTTTGCCCGGATTCTGATGCACTCAACTGTTCAAAAACTGGTGTAATGAACCTTGCACCTTGTGCTGAAGGTGTGTAACATACTATAGATTAGTATTTCCGATCTAATTTTAAAGGAGTTTTATGGAATTATATATATTTGCAGGGGCTCCGTTGTATGTTTCCAACCCACACTATGTAGGAGCAGACGAATATTTCCTGAAAGGTGTTGAAGGTTTAGAGCCAATTACTGAAAAGCATCAAGGATACTTTGACTCTCACCCTGTACTTACAATTATTAATTCAATATTTACAGAGGAAAATTCTAACATTGCTCCATTATTTTAGAAAACAGGAGCAGCTCTACATATACGACTTCGATTTCAATTCAACATGTTTGTTAAACAACGACCTTCAATGGGAACATTTGCCAAAGTTGCATCCACAATGTATCCATTAATTTGGGTTGAAGAGGGAGCAGATGTCGATATGGAGATGAAAACAATGGTCCGGTTGTTGGATACAGTACTTGGAATTTGGTACTTTGCAAAATGGCTGTTGTTCATGTTCTTCACTTTCATCGCTGGGTTAGGTGGATTTCTTTTGTTTCTAAATTCAAAGAGTGTTGTAGAATCAAAGCAACCAATTAAAGCTTAAACAAAGTTTGTGAATACAGTAATACGAAAGCGTTAACACGTGGCTTAACCACCATAGTTATCTTTAAAATTCTATTAAAAAAATTATTCAAGGTTAAGTAGAAAATCAATCGTTTATTCTCGAATGTAAAAGCGTTATAAATTTTGAAAAGAGAAATAAATAAATTCTGAATTGGATTAATTTAAATGTTGAATACGGTTTTTCAAATACGATTTTGCAAATTCAGCTCACAAATGTTTCGCATCAACCATTTATTTGGATGAATTTATTTCAACAATCTGATGTACAATTTTTCTGTTCGAATTTATATTTTTTAACAATTTAACTTATTAGATTTGTAGGAGTTATCTTATATTCTGGTAACAGTAAGGGATCCCTTGGATAAGCTGAGAATCACCACGTTTCTATTTACAAGTTCTATAGCATCCATAGACACGTTTCCAAGCTCGTCGTCTCTTCTGTTGTCATCTTCATCCAAAATTAAGAAACGAAGTTTCTGCAATAAATTAATTAAATTTTAAATGTAAAATGTTGAAATTTACTAATAGAATATTATAATTTACTGGATGTTTTGCTGGATCGTAATTGAATTCGTAAATATCTGGCCACTGTGGATTTTCATTATCGCTCAACTTTGTTCCCTTCTTCAAAAGTGTTTCTGTAAGCCCATCTTGTGTAATGTACACTTTTGCATAAGGATCGGAAGTGCCAATGAGATCACGATCTTCAAGGCCACTAAAAACGATTCAGAATTTCATTATTAATATCAAAAGTTGAAATTGTTCATTTTTTACCTTGCAGAAAGCTTAAATCTTAATTTGGTTGGTTGTTGTACTTGAGGTTGTTGTGGAGCGTTTGAGATTTGCTGTGGACTGTTTGGAATTGGTTGTTGAAACTTTTGAGTTTGTCCATTTGGTGATACTGGAGCAACTGGTGAAGCTGGGAATTGTTGAATTGGGGCAGCATTAGCATTATAAGGATTTGGAGGTAAACCATCAGCTCTACTAATTGTCAAAAGTCTAAAGAAAGGATTTATATTTTAAAATTTTAACATAAGGAGAAACATTTTAGTCTAGCGTACCCTCCTTTGTTCAAATTAACCGTCATAACTTGACCCTTGGCAACATAATCGTTCGCTGAAACCCAAACCTTTCCTACAGTATCGTCCTCTCTGAAATTATCTGTGAATGTAGAAAAAATTTTTATAATTGCTCAGTTTAAGTTGACTGAAATATTTTTTATACCATTATCATAAATCTTGAAATACAAGTATTGATCTTTATTTCTATTCCAATTAAACGTAAATGACTCTCCCCATTGTGGATTTTTAGTATTACTTAAAGTTGTAGATCGGCCTATTTGTGTACGCTTTCCTGTAAGTCCTTCAGTAGACATAATAATCACATAAGGATCAGTTTTTCCAAAATTATCCTTATCCTTAAGTCCACTATAAATTAAACAGAATAATTTAAACAATGATGTCAGAGTAGCATAAATTCGTTGTCATATACTTTGCTGAGACTTTGAATGTAAGTACTGCACTTTCTGGGGACCCAGGTGCCAACGGTAGAGATCCAGGTGTATTTGTGGTACGCTGTTGTATTTGAGTGTCAGCAGACTTTACAGTAAGGTATCTGTTAATTAATACAAAATTAATATTAACAACTCGTACACCTTCTTAGTTTTTATTTATGTTACCCTTGTTTATCAAGGATGACATGAGCAAGTTGTCCTTTGTCAACGTAGTCGGTGACATCAATCCAGGCCTGACCACCTTTGTCTACAAGCAAACATTATTAACAAACAATATCCTTGTACTTTACTTAACATTGATATGTTTACCATCTTCACGAAGATTGTCATGATCATAGATCTTAAAATGCCATCTCTGTAAATAAAGAATAATGCAAATTAGCATAATCAAAATTAGGCTTTCTCTACTTATAGTTCTCAACACGCATAATTTAGAAACTACAAGCATACACCATTAACATATAATGACACTTCCACGATTTTTTGCTCTTAGTGACTTAATCCTTATAAAAAAAATTTCCACGTAAAATCCAAAATATAAGTCGCAAATGAATTGCATAATTAACATAATATTACGCAATACAATCACCATTAATAAAGCATAACAATAAAACAAGCTTTGTATAAATTAAGTATACCTGATTCTTGTTTCGGTCAAAATCAAATTCAAAGGTTCCCCAATCTGGATTTTCGTTGTCACTAATTGTGTCGCTTCTTCCTAATTGAACTTCTCGGTTACTTCCACCTTCCGTGTATGTTATGATTACATAGGGCTAAAAATTTCAAAATAAATATTAATTAACCCATTCAAACATGAAATATTAAAAATATTGTTTCTTACATCAATAGTACCAAATCCATCATCTTTGTCCGGAAGATTTCTACAAAGTTAATAAAAAGTATAAAATTTGTCGTCTTAATGAAGTATGGAATCTTACTTTGCCGAAACCTTAAATCGAAGCCTCTCTTTTGTGATTGGAGCTGAATTCACAGCTACAATAGCTAATGAAATACAAAGGATTAGCTTCATAGTAGCCATTGTTTGATCTAGTCGCAATGAGTGTGACTGAGGTGCGACTGTATAATTTCATACTCAATTTATACATTTTTGGTAAGCTTCATCATATTACATAATTATATAGCAACAGACAAACTTGGATGAAACCAAGGTGGACTTCTTAATTTCCAAGATTCACATTAAGTAAACTCACCTTGTCGTTGTTGTCATCAACCCCCACCCCTACAAAAAATAATATTATGACAAACAGTAATAATGCTACTGTAACATCTTAATCTTACATCCAATACTAGTAAAAAAAGTCACCCGGTTTTTTGTTAATTAAGGTTAGGTCAATTTAATTCAGGTTAATCTGTGGTAATATTTTCATTTAGAGTTGAGTATTTCTCACTTATTTTATTTTCTAAAACTATTGACGTAAATCTAAACAAAACAAATTCTGAGATCATTGAATGTGACAGAATTTGTTGACAAAACTAGATTGATCAAGTATAATGCGATTTTAAACAGGTTTGTCAGTTTACAATGTAATAAATTATGTTTTTTTTTCAAAAGTTCATATAAAAATCAACAATTTTTCCTTTAAATTAGAAAGTTAAAATTATAAATAGATCTTATTATTACTTTAGAAAAATTATTTCAACTTTTTTAAAATGATAAAACTCAAATCGTATTGGAGAAAGTATTTTTCTTGCTTTCTTTCATTTTCTTGTGCACGGGCAGTTTTTAAGAGTTGAAATTCACACGGTTAATCTTAAGTTTTATCTGTCTCTGCACCACCACCACCGCTGTAATAGATCCTCCATGAAGCGGAAAACTAACCACCATTCAGCGAATAAATCAGCCCAAAAGTTTTAAATGACCAACATATGTTTGAGTCTCAAAGTTTGAGGCTATTGTTCAACAGTGGGTTAAGATGACGTATCATAAAATATATAGACTTAAAGAATGAGGATAATGATAATGATGATGATAAATATCTCCAGGTTTGTAAAATTGTACGAAAAGATATAATAGTAATACTTGAAAAAAGTATAAATGAATTTAAAAAGTTGGAATAGAAAGTTAAGAATTTTTTCAGTTTTTCATTCTTTAACATTTATTCACCTTGACCAAAGTTAACTTAATCTAAAATATCATTTTATTTTATAGGCATGCATGAAATATAAACTTGTTTTTGTAAAATCCATAATTGCGTAATATCCTTTTTCGGATAATTATACATTTTCCTCCATCCAAGATGTAAATTAATTTCACGGTCAAAACCATAAATGTTCTCTAATTGTCACGATCTCTCAAAAAACATGTTCCAAGAAATTGACAGATTTAAGTCATTTTGTATTTAGCCGGAGGGTATTTTATTTACCCACACGTTGTTATCTCATGATTTATATTTGCAACAATTGAGTTATACAACAATACATCTGGAAATAATGATGGGTGTGTCGTATGTAGAGGAAGAAATATTTTCGCCGTGTCTCTTCTTCCTTTATTTGAGTAACCACCGGAAAAATATACCCTCCGTGAAATTCTAAAATGAGAAGAGGCAAGTAGGTGATAAAAGTGCATAAAAGTTCCCTGATAAATCAGTCCAGGTCTTGTAATCTTGTCAACCATCCGAAAGTTTGAATACATTCTACACAAGAATTATGAGTTCAGATTTCATTCTTATGAAAACCATGTCTAAGTTTATTCCTAAGAAATATTTTCAACATCATTTTCGTGTGTGCGAATTTCTATCCGTTTTCTTATTACATCCTTTATTGTTGAATGTCCACCAAACAAATGAAAAAGATTTAGAGAATATACAAATTCAAATTTAAATCTTATTATTTTGAAAGGGATTTTTATAAATTGAAAACATTGGAATAATATATTACATCTCAACATTTATTCTTTTTCTTTAAATCTGAGGGTAATCCTCAAGTAACTAAGGCGAAATCAAAATTTATCCGTGTAGCACATAAAAAACAAAAGATTACATAGGAAAATGCATACATTTTACATCTCAGATGGCCGAATACGCTGCAGTTCAAGGTTCCTTGCAAATAAAATGAATTGGTTAAATTAAATTTTAGCAATTTAATTTAATTGTGAAGGAACCTTACTGCAGTTTTTTGAGGACATATAAATTATTTACCATATCCTTTACAAATTTCTGTTCCTAAGTTTCGCAAACCAGATTCAGTACAAAGAATTAGTCTAATTCACTTGATTTATCATAGTTTTACTGAGTACAACTTCTTAGCTCAAAAATGTTTGTGAGTGAATTCATTTTAGCGTTTTTTCCAACGCCAATGAGTGAACTTCAATAAATTCAACTAATCAAAATCTATATCGTAAAATGAACTTATAAGATGAGATTAATAGGGACGGTTGGCAAAGTGGATTCTGAAATGTAAACTGTATTCTGGATTGTAAAACGGGAGCGAAATTCATATCTACAGTATTTTTACTAATTTTTTGAAACCCGTCTCAATTTTGTATTGTAATGTAGAAGACCATTGAGAAAGTGAAATTCGCGCGTTTTAACTTTAATCTACATTTCACAATACAGAATTATTTTGCCAACCCTCTTAGCTGTACAATACATATTGTATGCCTGATTGTAGCTACATTTCAGAATTCAAAATATGCCAACCGTCCCTGAGCCAGAAAACGAATGTAGATAATAATGAGGAAAATAAGTCTCATTTCTATTTCAATTGTCAAAATCAGATAAACCAGATATCCTTCACCCCTCAACCAAAGACTCTCAATCCTATTAACGGTAAAGTCTTCCCTTCTTGTACATTACATAAAAATCATTTCAGGACCACACATTCACACCCTACCCTAAAGCGTAACGGAGAAAGTAAAATAGATTGCACTTTAGTATAAAACTGTTCTCTAAATAATTTCAGTGAGTGAAAACACTTGTCTCAAGAACTCAAAATACGGAAACCACTGGAATTAATATAGGGGTTAGAAAATTAGCCCATTAGTTCTAATTGCAAGATCCTATTCTCCTCCACAATTCTAATCCAATCAGGTTCAATATCCGTAACGTGATTTGAGTGAAAGTATGCTCATGAGTTACGCTTACGCATGTGGGCCCTCTACTTTGAGGGTAACGCAGGGCTTACTGTTAATTAAGAACTTAACAGTTTCCTTTGTGGTGATGATTATATGAACAATAGAGAAAAAAGGGTAGACAAAAGTTTATCCCAATTCACACTTCGTTAGCATAAAAATTCTCTGTACCTTTTCATTTTGAAACTTTTTTTCCACTATGCGGGTGGTCAGGATTTAAGATACGGGCTCTCTACGTATTACGAAGAAGACAAGGGAGTGAAAACTATTTCAAATAATATGTAAATAAACTTTAATAAAGTGAAACGTAGGAGAAAGTCGATAGAAAGGGGGAAGACTTCTTTCATGAAAACTCATATTCTAATCTTTAAGTTTAAAAGTGTCAAAAATAAGTCTTGTTATAAAAAAGAAAAAAGATCAAAATGAGGCTACAAGGTATCCGGTTTTAAATGGAAGACGATGTTCGTCGCGGTTGTTGGTTGCTTAACTTTTGAATTCTAACTGTATTTCCCTTGTGGATTCTCTTAATTCAAATTGAACTCTTTCTACTAGAAATTTTTCCCCTGCAGTTAATTTCTTGATTTAGGGTGTGGAAAGTGAAAGTAGAGAAAGTACCATATGCGCCTTTACTACTGCATTACCCTCTTACCCACACACCCTTCTTTCTTTTTCTTTACTTCTTGCCTTTTTTCTTCTTCTCTGATGGGAATGAGTAGTATAGAGCTATTTATTCTTTTATCTTCATCTGTCTCCTAAAAAGTTAAATAGATTGAAATTCAAGTTTATTTAAATATTAAGGCATTTTAAGTTCTTTGTTTGTAACATAGTATAAGATCTTCTTTTTTAAGGTTTACACGCATAATAAGATCTTAATCTTGGAAAATACTTTCAAATGCATGCTTTGAAGAACTACGTATTTATTAAAGTATAAAATTGTAATCAAAGCTATTATGCTACATATTAGACATTTTTCTAAGACCTCAAAATATAATTTACTCAGTCCTTTTAACTTTACAACATATTTTATTATTATTGTGCATAGTAATATAAATTAAAATAATTAATTATTATAACTGAAATGCAAAATTATGCGACCCGAAATTAACTCAGTTTATAATTTCAGCAAGTTAAGATTAAATGTAAGAAAATGTTAATCTATCGTAAGCGGAAACGGATATTCAGTACTACTGCTTTTGACTTGGAATTCTGGGAACCCTATTTTAGATAAGCAAAATCAACTAATTTCTATTTATAAATAAGTGAGTTTTCTTAAATTAACTTATTAATAATTTTAGCATGTTCGTTAAATAATTGTATTCATTTCATTAATTCTAAACGCACCTTTCTGCAATTAAGAATAATTATGAAATTATTTTCGCTGTTTTGATGAGTATAATGATGGGAAAGTGATGCAAAGTAAAAGCTGAATGGCTTTACATTATTTGACTACGGCATATTTGTTTTAATAATTGTAGTATCGTTAATAATAAATGATCAGAGCAATTATAATTGTATTTTTAAAAATTTAATTACGTTTTTGATATATATTTGCCAATTTTTAAAATTACATGTAAATGTATTACATGTGTGTAAAATGAAATAATGTCAGGAAATATAGAGTGAAAAGGGTATGGGATGATTTAAATAATCAAACATAAAATTGAGTCCTTTCTAATCTTATTATCTTAATATAATCCGATTTTCTGGATCAAAAGAAGGGGATCCAAACTTTCACTACACCTTATAATCCGGTAATTGATATCTTCCTCTTTTTTTGTGGTTGAATGAAAGAAATATAAATACTACTACCGAACTGAATGCAGTTGATTGACAATGAACTTCTTGATGAGAACATCCAAAAGCTATCAAAAGAATAAAGTTTTACCATATCTTGTTTATTGGAATTTAGAAAATTTCATTGGAGAAAATACATATATGTGAAATCATATTGAGAAAATAAAAGTCATATACGAATGAAATGAGTTGGATTCCTTTGGAATAATTTCTTTCTATAGTTTTTTCTTGAAAGACGCAAGAAACAAGGAGACTGGAAGTATTTCCTATTTCATCTTTTTTTTTCTACGGATGCTGTGAGAAAAATGAGAAAGTTGGGGGTTGCTTTCCCCACTACTGTGTGGATTCGATGCCAAAACCAAAACCCGCCGACTCTACCTACTCTGATCTCCTTCCTCCCAAACATCTAATGGAACATCAACGTTCAAAACGAAGACGATCTTAGTTTTCGTCTCAGTTTCTCTCCGAAATCAAGCTCCCTTCATTTTATTTCTCCCCTTTTGAATGTTTAGTCATTCGTTGACTGCGTCCGAAACTATAGAGTCAGGTCCAGATCGAAGAAAGAACAAAAGCCTTGATTTTCAATTGGTCTAATTCAAGTAGCTTTAGGCTAGAGAAATTTTTTTGGGTCCACTTTCTCAAAAAAAGAGTTTTAACTTGATTTAGAAGTGGTTCAGTCACACTCCATTGCATAAATTCGCTTCAGGCTAAAATTTTCCAACCCTTTCTTCTTTTTTCCTCCGGAATCCTTAACTTTCACTTTGATCAAAGTTTCATTCCTTTTAAACCAATATTACTAAAATTGAAGTTGAAATTTAAAATTAAATTTTGTAATCATTACAAGGAGAAAGTAAAAGTTGCATAGTACATTACATTTATTATTATTGAGGGAGAAAGTTAAAGTAAAATCAGTACAGTAAGAAAAAGTACTATTGTTTATCATAAAATAAAGTACAGAGTTAGTAAGTAACTGAAGGAGGATTTAGTGAAGTGAGAATGAAAAGGTACGCTTTAAGGCAAGAATAAGGAAATTTTCTGACTCTTTGACTCAATTGTGTCTTCTTTTTGAACGGGAAGGAAAGCAGTGATCTGAAGAATGTAACCGACGACGACCCTTTTGCATAAGCAAATAACATTTCTTCTTACAGTTCATTCTTGAAAAAGCTGTGAGTGGATTTGGGTTTCTTCCTTTTCTACACAGCTTGTCTTATCTCCCTCATCTAAATTGACTCCAACTTTCACCCTTCTCTCACCTTTCTTAAACATGGAAGGAAACAGGAACTTCGTGATTCTATTATTTCTTTCTATCAATCTTCAAATTCTTCCTTCCGTTTTATCCAACACGCTTCCAATAACAGGTAAGGATTATTATAATTATTTATTTTCAAAATTTAAAACAAATAATCAAATTAAATTTTTTTTTCCATCCTGTCACTCTTGTGTGTAATTTTATACATACAAAACAGCTAAACGAATTCACTATATCATTTAAATTGTTTTAAATGCAGTAGTTTAAGTGAGACTAAATTAAGTTTTAAAAAAAATTGACAGATTGGTTGTGTATTGTTAGATGTGAGATCAAATGATTTACTTATAGTTTAAAAACAAATTAAAAACGAAAGCTAACAACTAATATTTGAGCATTAAATTAATAACTTAATATCGACGAAAGTAGGAGAAATAAGTGATTAAAGAAGGGTATGAGAAAAATAAAACCTTTATCAATTTGAAACTGACTTTCTCCTCCTACTTCAAAGACTTTAATACTCTGTTCGTAAGCCGCTTTCACTCTTATCGTGCAAAATAAATGAGGAGTGATGACATTTCCTTTCCTCGGACCACCTGTTCCATTTCACTCTTCAATCCTCCCTTTTCTTTCCCTTTTTGAAGATTTTCGGACGAAAGTCTTCATCTAAACTTTTCCTTAAGTTAACACTTAAATACTCCTATCTTTCCCCCTGCCGTGCTTAACTCCTTTTAAACTTTCTTAACCCCTTCTCACTTTCTCTTCTTTTTTATCTCCTTGTCTTATAATCATAAGAACAACAAAACTGATTCAATTTTCTTTCGTCTTGAGTCTAGGATTAGAACAGGGTTATCAATCAAGAAAAGCTGACAGGCCTATGGATAAACGTTGTGTACTCAGGTGTCATTTTCTCCTTTCTACAGTTAAATAAATTTCAAGACTATAAAATGAACTTAATATTAATATATTTCAGTGAATCAATGAAAGAGTAAATCTGAGAAGTGAATGAAAAATATGTTTGTCCCAGTTTTGTGGTATGGGTATGTTTAATGTGAAATTAGATAAAGGATTGTATCTTGGCTAATCTAGAATAAGTGGTATAGACACTTGAAAGTGCTTCTGTCCTTAGTGGTTAAAATCAGATCATGAAACCATTGTGTACTCTTTCAAATTCTCAACTCGCTTTTTTCCTATCACCAAATTTCCAGGCCACTCACTATTACTAGCGGATGAGCTTTCTCTTTCATCCTAACCACTTTCACTCTAGTCGTCTTCAATTTCAAAAACTGGACTCTGAAAAACCTTTTGTTTCGAATTACATTTTAACAGAAGTTGGATATCCAAAATACGCTTTATACACAGAAACCCAAAAGTTAAGGATTAAGCATTATACGTTAGGAAGAGGACCACACGCATAGAGTATATGGGATGCATTTAGTAGATTCGCTCTGATTCAAATCTGATCTGATCTTTATTCCAACGAACCCTCTTTTTTTTCTTCTCCAGAAAGCAGTCAAGCATTTTTCCTACGACTCAGCTCTTTTCCCCTTTCACATGTAATCAAGGATTCCGGAGAAGGTTTCGAACATTGTTGGGGGAAATGAGCAATGATGTCCTCAATTACACATTTCATAGAAGCTAAAAGGAAGAATACAGTTAAGTTCGGATCATGAAAATACAAAAACGGATGCTCAGTTTCTAAGATCTTTCTTTTGTTCTTTAGTAGAAAGTGTATAACTTCTTCAAGGGATATAGGTTGTTCAAAAGAAAAAGTGAACAGTAGGGTGTATTTTACACATCGTAAAGAGATACTACAGTATAGTAGTCTTGTAGTTATTCAAAAAAATAAACATAAATATGGAAAACTGAGATAGAAATATTAAAAAGTTAGTTTCAATCCAAATTGGCATAAAAAGAATATTTCTTTTCTTTTCCTTTGGCTTTCACTTCATATCAGCTTAAATACTTTACGTGATCGAAAAACTTTTTCCCTTTTCCGAACCAAATTAGACTCGGCTCACTGAGTCCGAGAACAATGGATTCTGACGCCGACTGAGAAAGTACAAGACAAGACGAGAGAACAATAGACAAGGGCTACTTACTTCTCTATTTAACGACTCAGAGCCAATAATAGAGCTTCGCTTTTTCTAACAGTTTGTTAATAGGTTCCGTCCAATTATCGAAATGCAAGGAGAAAATTTCACGGCTTTTCTCCCACGCAATCCTAATTTTCTACGACACAACAGCTTTCACCCTCTCTTCTAATAATCAACTTTTGTTTTCAAGAGGAGGGGGAGAGTTTCATTATCATTACAACCTCATCAAGCACAAAACCTCCCTCACCTCACTTCATTTCAAGATTAGTTAATTTAGGGTCGGTGGTAGGTTAGAGGAAGGGTCACTTCAAATTACTGTCATCCTAATTTGATTCATTTCTGCTACACGTCAATTTCAATCCGATTTTGTGAGCTAGAGAAATGTCACAGTTAAAAAGTTAAATTTATTTTTCTAATTTCGAAGTGATGATATAAATAATATCGAAAACACTTTTCACATGTCTATGCTTGGAATAATATCCCTTTCTTTCGAAGAGAATTGAAGCGTATTTGTTCTTGACACGGGATTGAGTCATAAATATGTTCCTAAAGTCTCATAACATTATTCAAATGAGGGACTGGAATTTAAAAATCCATTGGATTTCAATCACGGTGCTTGACACACTGGAACTCTTGGATAACTATATAAACTCATCTTCTTCATAAATTGAAGTGATCTGCTTTCTCTCTAAAGTAGAGTAGTAGTGGCTGGATATGTCTCGGATTCTCAACGAAAAAGGGGAAATGGAGAGTGACACAGGCGGTGTTCCATCCCTTGGAGTATGAAAATGAGAGCATTTAGGAAAATGTGCTTCCACTTTCGTCATTCAATATATGATATGATAGATTCACTTTCACTTACCCAAAATTCCACTCCAGGGAAAGTGGGTAAAGGGATAATAGGGAGGAGGTAAGTGAATATTCGAGATTCAAGATTCGAACGACAGGTGCGGGTGGAATGAAATGGATTCCAACGAATGGATTCTTCCCTTATCATCTCATTTTTCCTCGATAATTCTTTCATCTTTATCCAATTCAAAATCACAAAGAAAAATAATCCTAAAACTATAGAAAAAAATATATATTTATTACAATAATTTAAGCATAAACTCCTAATTTTAATCTGAATACAATTAAGAAATTCTAAATTAAAGAAGGAGTCTGAATGTTTTTTTTTTTTCAGAGTTAAAAAAATCTCAATTTATGCTCATTTTACAAGTCACTTAAGATTTCACATTACTAGTCGTTATACTTTATTTAGTTTTTAAGAGAAGTGGGTTTAAATTTTTGAGCCTAGATTAAAAAAAGGAAAGTAGTCGTATGAGTTAATAGTTTAAGATATTCGTATAGTAAATGAGTCAAGAGATTAATTTTTTCTAGGAGGTGTTTCATGAGTCCTGCATAAACGGTTTAAAAGGCAATTTCTTCTGATGCTCGACACATGCTTCGGTTTGTCCCCATGGACGTTATTTCCATCTTAAGCTTCTCTGTTCGAAAGAAAGAGAAAGGAAAAGAAAGTAGGGATTCCCTTGGGAAAGGTCTAGGCTAAAGACACACCTGAGCTCCTTTTTCACTTTCTCCATTACCCCACCACCAACTCTCACCCTGGCACAACGGCACAAGTACTATAGTAGTGGGATATCCCTTTAAGGACACTGGGAGCATATGGAAGGGAGGATATTTCTCTCTTGTGTCATCCCATGTCATTTCACATAGATCATGGGATAGTAGTAGGAGGGGAGACTCCACTTTAGAATGAACGGGGGCCATTTTCATGAATTCTTCATGGATGAGAGCCTCAATCATCATCATAACATCTGAGGGAGAACCACTGTCGGTACGCTCCTAAAAACATTGTTAGGATTTTTATAGAAATTGAATTTTATTTTTTCTAGAATCGGAGTACCAAAACAAGATTGAAATATTCTAATTAAAAATAATGGGTTTAACTTATAATGTACTGGTGAAAGTATCAAAATTTTGATTTTGTCCATTTCTTAATCTTTGACAAAATTTAGCATGTGAAGTATATTACACTGCATTGCAGCAGGTTTCATCCAAATGCCTACAGTGGGCTAGAACATCGGCGATCCTGATTTATGAGACTTTCTCTCCGAGCGAAAGCTCCCGTAGCCACTAATGCGTAAATCAGTGACCCCACCCCTGCAGAAGCACATCTATCCCAAATCGTAACCATAATCCATTCTTTTGTAAAGAAAGATGAAACTTACACTTCTGTTTTCCTTTTATCATCACAAAATAGAATCTGAAGGAACTGGTGTCATAATGAATGATGGATTGATTGGGATTTCTCGTATCTCGATTCATCAAAAAAAGCTGAGTTTGGCATACAATCGAATTTTTATTATTTTGTCAGTAGATATCTCTGACTGACTTGTAATTTACTCATGTAACTTAACTGTAGAAAGCATTAGTCAAATTCCGAAGGGTAAGTAAATTGGCTCTTGGCCCATCGACAAGCATGACTGATTTCGAGTACTTTCTTTTTGGAAAAGGAGACTATGAATTTGTCATTTATCACCAAGGATTCTTTTTCTGGTTTAAAAATGAGAAGAAAGAATCTGGAAAAAGAGAAAGAAAAGTAAAGTTTGTGTGATCATAATTCATTCTCTTACGTGTAATTTAAACCTAAAGTTTTCTTTCCAATTCAATAGGCTTCGAAAGAAGGGTTTGTGGTTAAGGGGTTATTGTTACTCTTATTTGTTCCACCACCCATCCATTTCCACTAGGGTTGACATGTCCATTCACCAAATAAAAGGATCAATAGAAAAGAATTGAACCACTTCAAAGTAGGATTCAAATTGAAAGAGAAGCCTTTCCTATTTTCAACTGTTTTCAAATATCAACTTTGTTCTTAGAAATTCATCAATCTTAACAAATAATACAAATCTTAGATACTTATTTAAATGTGAAGGTTTCTCTGGGTACGACCTACTTTTAGTAAAGAAAGTCATTGAGTATAAAAACAAGGCGGACTGCTTTGTTACTTGATCTCCGTTAATTGGGCATGAATAATTGAAACGAAGAATATGTTACGGTCTTTTGGCTTATGAACAATGAGACTATATTCCTTATCTCTTAAATCAGTGAGTCTTATTCTTGAATTGAAGGAAATGAAAACTTGGCAACTCCCCTGCATTTTTTAAGTAAAAAGAACATAAAAAGGAAACGACCTCGAGCATCTTCTTCGAAGTTATCGGAACGGATTGGGGGTAAATGCCTAAATTCCATTGTCATCTCAGAATCTCTTTGGAAAGTGTAAGATTTATGGAATTGTCTTCCTCTTCGAACATTGAAATAAATTGAAAGGATTCACATGTGAATGAAAGTAAAAAAGAGAAAGCAGAAAAAATGACATCGTCTTTACATTTTGAGTCGCAAGATCAAAGTTTTTTGTTGTCGTCACTATAATATGGTGTTCCGCTTACAAATGATGAGGACTTTTTTTCTCAAGTAAAGTCCAGTATAAAAATACGTAGTAAACCCGTAAAAGCCTCAGACAGTAAGATGATTGCAAAACGTTGAAAATGTAATGCAACAC